>CM018099.1:1227004-1512626 GCA_008658365.1 Alca torda | reverse complement strand
CCCAGGGCCTGGGCCCCCGTGGGGCTGGCGGCAGTGGGCGCGCAGACCCTCACTGGGACCAGCCTTCCCCGCAGGAGGAAGAAGGTTCTGAGCGTGCCCTGACGGAGGAGGAAATCACAGCTGCTGCGGAGGCCTGGGCCCGTGGTGCTGCAGCACTGCCCAAGGCCTGGAAGCCTCAGAAACCTGTGTGAGTCCTAAGATGACACTAGGGACTGGCTGTCCCAGACCTCCGAGGGGCCTGGTGGGGGCTCCCAAGCTGGTGCCACGTTGTTCTGGGGTGGGGTGGCCCTGTTGCTGTTTGTGCCTGCTCTGACCGCCCCTGTCCATGTCAGGCTGCCTGTGGAGGGCATGAGGAACGTCCTGATCACCAGCGCTCTGCCCTACGTGAACAACGTACCCCACCTCGGCAACATCATTGGCTGCGTCCTCAGTGCCGACACTTTTGCCAGGTGAGACGTGGCTGTGGGAAAGCTCCCTGAGGCCAGGGGATCATCATGGGGGGGCTGCACTGCCCCCAACACCTGCACGGGTGTCACAAGCCCCTGCCTGCAGGTACTGCCGCCTGCGGAACTGGAACACGCTCTACGTGTGTGGCACGGATGAGTACGGCACCGCCACTGAGACCAAGGCTGTGGAAGAGGGGCTGACGCCCCAGGAGATCTGCAACAAGTACAACGCCATCCATGCTGACATCTACCGCTGGTTCGACATCTCCTTCGACTACTTCGGCCGCACCACCACTCCACACCAGACCACGTGAGCAGCTGCGTCCCCATGGGCTCGCGTGGAGGGACTGGTGCTGGGGAACGCTGGGGGCGACCCCGGCACGCCTGGCTGAAGGTGCTCTATGGCTCCCCAGCGTTGCCTGGCTGATGGGGCTGCTGCTCTTCTCTTCCTCTCCTGTACCAGGATTGCCCAGGACATCTTCCAGCGCCTGCTGGCCCGCGGTTTCCTGCTGCAGGACACTGTGGAGCAGCTGCGATGTGAGAATTGCCAGCGGTTCCTGGCCGACCGCTTTGTGGAGGGCACCTGCCCCTTCTGCAGCTACGAGGAGGCCCGGGGGGACCAATGTGATAAATGTGGCAAACTCATCAATGCTGTGGAGCTAAAGGTGGGACAGGATCTCTCTAGGGACCACCCCACCCCACAACCCACCCCCCTGCTCTGCCTGGGACCCCCAGTCTTGTCCTGGGCTCCCTCCAACCCGTGTTTTTCCTCCTGACAGAATCCACAGTGCAAGCTCTGCAGGGGCGTCCCTGTGGTGAAACCAACCCAGCACCTCTTCCTGGACCTCCCCAAGGTGAGCTTCATCCCTGGGGGAGCGGGGAAGGGATGGGGCAGCCCTGATACTGCTGACCATCCTCACGTGTTCCCCCGCAGCTGGAGGAGCGGCTGGAGCCCTGGCTGGAGCAGTCCTGGGCCACGGGGGACTGGACAGCCAACGCTCGCTACATCACTCGCTCCTGGATCCGGGATGGACTCAAACCCCGCTGCATCACCCGCGACCTGAAGTGGGGCACGCCTGTGCCCCTGGATGGCTTCCGTGACAAGGTGGGTCCCCTCTGGCCCCTCGGGTGCAGTGTCTGTCCCCAGGCGCCCTGCCTGCGGGTCCCATGCTCACGTAGTGCTGTCCCCCCAGGTTTTTTATGTGTGGTTTGATGCTCCCATTGGCTACTTGTCCATTACGGCCAACTACACCGACCAGTGGGAGAGGTGGTGGAAGAACCCCCAGCAGGTAAGAGCCTGGTGCTGCTGCAGGGTGGAGGGAGGGACAGAGCTGGATGCCAGGATCCGCTGATCTCCACCCCACCTTCCCCCCCCACCTGACAGGTTGAGCTCTACAACTTCATGGCCAAGGACAATGTCCCGTTCCACAGCGTCGTGTTCCCCTGCTCGCTTCTGGGCGCGGAGGACAACTACACCCTGGTGAACCACCTCATTGCTACAGGTACTGGGAACGTCACCAGGGATGGGGGAGGTCTCCATACTTCCCTGCGGTACCGGGAACAGTCCAGTCTGTTGTGCAAAGGCACAAAACTGCACCTGCTCCCCTTGGAAGCCCTTTAGAGCTCAGCGCGAGCCTATGAGCGCTTTGACAGTTTCCTCCTGCGTTGGGGGGCTGCTCCCTGCCTGGGAGAGGGCTGGGTCCATGCTTGGGCCCCACGGTGGGGTCTCTCCTGTCCTCCCCAGAGTACCTGAACTACGAGGATGGGAAGTTTTCCAAGAGCCGAGGCGTGGGAGTGTTTGGGGACATGGCCAAGGACACCGGCATCCCTGCAGACATCTGGCGCTTCTACCTGCTGTACCTGCGGCCTGAAGGGCAGGACAGTGCCTTCTCCTGGAGCGACCTCATGCTCAAGAACAACTCAGAGCTGCTGAACAACCTGGGCAACTTCATCAACAGGTTCTGGAACGCTCTGGTGGTGGCAGGGGGTCATCTCTGTCCCCAGGCTGTGCTCACGCCTGCTCTCTGCCTCTGTCCGCAGAGCTGGCATGTTTGTGTGCAAGTTCTTTGGTGGCACTGTCCCAGACATGGTCCTGACACCCGATGACAAGCGGCTCTTGGCCCGTGTCACCCTAGAGCTGCGCCAGTACCACCAGCTGCTGGAGAAAGTCCGGTGGGTAGCTGAAAGCCGGGGGGGTGGAGCAGGGCTGAACTGTCATGAGGGTAGAAGGGCAGAGACCTGCCCCACGGCAGGTGCTCATCCCCTCTCTGCTCCCCGCCAGCATCCGTGATGCCCTGAGGTGTATCCTGAGCATCTCTCGCCATGGCAACCAGTACATCCAGGTGAATGAGCCCTGGAAGCGGATCAAAGGGGATGAAAAGGACAGGTAGGAGAAAGGGGGAGGATGGGCAGAGGGTGGGGCTGGGAGCTGGCTGTTAATGGCTTCCTACCCCGCAGGCAGCGTGCGGGCACGGTGACCGGCGTGGCGGTGAACATGGCATCCATGCTGGCCGTCCTGTTACAGCCCTACATGCCCAGCGTCAGCTCGGCCATCCAGGGGCAGCTCTGCATCCCCCCGGACTGCTTCGTCCTGAGCCACGACTTCACCTGCACCCTGCCCCCTGGCCATCGCGTGGGCACTGTAGGTGGTGGTGGGGGAGAGAAAGCAGGCTGTGCCCCCCCACCCCAGCAGCACAGGGGTGGGATGGGGGTGCTGGCCCTGCAGGGGTGACCCCTCTTCTTCCTGGCTGCAGGTGAGCCCCCTTTTCCAGAAGCTGGAGAATGACCAGGTTGAAGCCTTGCGCAAGCGCTTCGGGGGAGGGCAGGTGAGTGGGGGCTGCAGCGCCCCCCGCAGCTGCTCCCAGCCTCTCCTCTGCTCTGTCCCTCCTCACTCGCTGTCTCTCCTTTCCCAGCCTGAAGACCTTGCTCTAGAGCCCCAGGTAACTCCCTGGGGTGCTGCAGCAACCCCCCTTCTCTCCAGCATGGCGGGGGGGAATGCAGAGCTCTGCCCCTGGTGCTACCATGGGGGCTCACACCTATTTCTGTCCTTCCACAGGCCAAACAGACCCCTCCAGCTTCCGAACCCTCTCCAGCCCCAGCGACCCTCCTGCCTCTAGGTGACCCCCAACTGATCCAGCAGCTGACAGAGGAGGTGGCCAAGCAGGTGAGTGATGGTGGTGGGGGGACGGCCCTATTTTACCCCGCCCCCCCAAGCCCTCATCAACCCCCCCTGCCTGCCCCAGGGCAACCATGTGCGGCAACTGAAGGCCAACAAGGCAGAGAAAGCCCAGGTCGACGCAGAGGTGGCCAAGCTGCTGGAGCTGAAGAAGCAGCTGGCAATAGCTGAGGGCAAAAGCCCTGAAGTCCCTGTGCCCAAGGGGAAGCGGAAGAAGTAGCACCTGGGGAGCAGCTCCAGTGCTACCCAGAGACCAGACTGGGCTGTGCTGGTGGTTACATGCATGTAATAAAATGCAAAAACTATACAATGGCGTATGGAAGCAGTGCCCTCCCCACGGCCTCAGTCTGTGCCGGCGGGGCATTGCTCCTCCAGTTCATGGCTGCCCCCCAGGTCCACAGGGGCTAATTGCGGCGGAGGTTGACGATGCGGTCGATGAGGGCCGCCCTCGTGCGCTCCACCTCAGCGCTGAGCCGCTGGATCTCCTCCCGCAGTTGCTCGTTGTGGGCCGTCAGCTCCAGCACCCGCTGCTCGTTGGCCCGCTCCCGGCTCTTCGCCAGCTCCCTGCTGGCTGCTGGGCCACCGCACCTCTTCCTCTTCACCCCACGCCCCACGGCTGCCCCCGCCTCATCCTCCTCCGCACCGGCTGCCCCCGCCTCATCTTCCTCCGCACCCGGCTGGGGCAGGGGGCTGCTGCTGGAGGCCGAGCCTGGGGGTCCTGCTGGCTGCGTGCCCGCTGTGCTCTCTGGTCCCAGCAGCTCCAGCAGCTCCGCAGCCAGGGCAGCATCCAGCTCGCAGCCCTCAGGGCCCCCGCTGGCGGCCCCCTCTGTGCCCCACAGCAGAGCCTGTGGGGAGAGAGGAGGAGTCATCCCCAGGCAATGGGTACCCCCTCCCCTGTCACTCCCCCACCCCCTGCCAGACTGTCACCGGCCCCCCCAGCTCACCTGTTCAGCCCCCCAGGGCGGAGAGGGCCCACTGGGCTCTGCTGCTGCCAGCACCTCCTGCAGGTCCTGGTACCAGGCCTCCAGCTCCCAGCTGGGCAGGGTGCCAGCGGGTGTCCCCGCAGGCAGCCCCTCGGCTGCCATTGTCACCTCCAGGCCAGCACGGGGCTGTGGGGAGAGGGGGTGAGGGGGGGCCAGGACCCCCAGCTCCGGGGTGTCATTCCCCGCGGCGGGGGGGGGCTGGTCTCCAGCAGCCCCAGGGTGTTCCCTCCCCCCAGTTACCTGCTCTCAGGTGTGGTGGCCAACAAGGATGCACTTTCTCCTGGATGCCTGGGGGGGAGAGGGGCAGAGTCAGACTTTGTGCCCCCCCCGGAGGGTTCCCCAGGGGTTCAGAGTACCCAGCCCACTCTCGGGGGCGCTGCCAGCTCAGGGGAGGGAGAACAAAAACGTATGGGCCGGGCCAGGCCTGCCCCAGGGGCGGCCTGTGGGCACCCCGGTGGCCCCCCAGCACCGATGGGCAGGATGTCAACACCTCCTCCCCCCGCCCCGGGGGCGGTTCCCCGCTGTCCCGCCCCCGCAAGCAGCCCCCGGTATGTCTGTCGTCGTCCCATTCCCCCGTCCCTCTCCCCGGCAGCCCCCGACGTTGCTCCGTCCCCTCTCCCTCCGGAGTCCGGCCCCCTGCAGTAGCCCCCTCACCCCACAGCACCCCTCAAGGTCCTTCCGTCCCTCCTCCCCCCGGCAGGCCCTAGAGGCGGTTCCCCCCCCCCGCACCTTCCTGGGCGGTCCCGGCTCCCCGTGGCCCCGGCCCGAGCGCTGCCCCTCGCTCATCCTCGCCCGCATCGTCCTCTCGCTGCTCTGCTCCAACCGCGCCGCCACCGCCCGCGCCCCCTTTTAAGGCTCACGCGCCTGACGCAACGCTCGCGCCGGCCGCAGCCAACCGGCGCCCACCGCGCCGTGACGCGAGGGGCGGTGCCAGCCAATCGGAGTGGGCGGAGGAGGGGCGGGGAGGGGGGAGCGGTCCCGGTGGGGGTGAGTCACGCGGGGGGATGATGCAATGGCTGGAAACCGGCCCCGCCCCGCCTTAAAGGGCCCGCAGCGCCGCGGCGGGGGAGGGCCGGGCCGTGCGGCCGCAGCCTCCTGCAGCCCCGGGGCGCGGTGCGGCCCCGGGTCTGGCCCCGCCACAGCCCCGGCGCTTCCCAGGACACGGGCGGCGTCGCCCCGGTGAGGCGCCGGGGGGGCCATTGCCGGTGTCCCCCTTCCCCCGCGAGGCACGCCGGGATCGCGCCCCCCCCCGCCCCCACCGCCGCCGCCGCCGCCGCGCGCGCGCGCCGTCCCGCCTCTTCCTGGCGGGGCCGAAGCGGGGACCCGGTGCCCGGTGCCGTCGCCATGACCGCAGGTGGGTGCGGGGCCGGGGCGCCCTGTTCCCCCTCCCCCGCTGGCCGGGACACACACGCATGTCACGCCCCCCCTCCCCCCCCCCCCCGCCCCATTCGCACTCCCCTCCCCCCGCAGCGGCGGTGGGGGGCGTGGGGGGGTGACCCCCCACCTCGGTGGCGGGCTGTGGGGGGGCTTGGCCTGTGTCCATCCTCCTCCGGCGTTCGGGGGGGACAGGGTGACCCTGCCACCCCCTCGTTACCCTCCCATGGGGCGGGGGCGATGGGGAGGGTCACCTGCGTGTCACTGCCTGGGGCACCGTGGTGGCGGGGGGGGGCAGGACCCCGGGCTGCGGGGCCCTGCCTGGGTGCTGTCCCCCGCCCCCCCCGGCTGCGGGGCCCTGCCTGGGTGCTGCCCCCCGTCCCCCCCGGGCTGTGGGGCCCTGCCTGGGTGCTGCCCCCCGCCCCCCCCGGCGGCGGGGCCCTGCCTGGGTGCTGCCCCCCGTCCCCCCCGGCTGCGGGGCCCTGCCTGGGTGCTGCCCCCCCCTTCCTGCAAGTTCAGGCTGAGCCTCTCTGCCCCGCAGCGCCGGGGCAGCGCCGGGCACCGCCGCCCCCCGCCCGTGGGCTCGACGCCGAGATGCTCGCAGGGATAAGCAGGTGAGAGGTGCCCCCCCGCCCCCCTGCCGCCCCCCCCACCCCCTCCCCCGGCTCCGGCCCCCTCGGGCCCCCCCTCCAGCGGGATTAGGCCCTGCAGCAGCTGTTGGCCTTTTCACTGTGGTTCTTCGACGGCGGTTTGTAGGTCACTGTTGTCCTTTCCCGACCCAAACACCGGGATTAACAGGCCGGGGGGGGGGGCGAGCTGACAAAGAGGGGGGCAGTTGCTGCCCCCAGTCCCGCTCCATATCCCTGGGCACCCCCTGAGGACCCCTGCTGCTGCCTTATGGCTCTGAGCCCCTCTGGGCCCCCCGCAGTGTCCTGGCACCCCCGGTCCCGCTGTGTCCTGTTGTCCTGTTTGCTTCCTGCCACATCCCCCCCCCCCGCCCCCGGCCCGTTCTCTGTGTGACCCCCCCCCCCCCGGCAGTGCCCGCCGCAGGTGTCAGTGCGACGCGGGGCCACAATGAGCAGCGGCGATGGTGGCACCAGAACAGACCGACCCGCGTCCCCGCCGGCCGGGCCCGTGCCTGTGGGCTGGCAGCGCAAGGTGGAGGAGGGCTCCGTCTGCTACATCAGGTAGGAGCAGCGCCCTGCCCCCCCCCACCCCTCTCCCCAGCCCCTGCTCACCCCCTGTGCCCCCCCAGCCCCAGTGGCGCGGCGCTGACCTCGCTGGAGCAGACCTGTGCCTACCTCCTGGCCGACGGGACCTGCAAGTGTGGCCTCGAGTGTCCCCTCGACATGCACAAGGTGTGTGGGGGGTGTGTGTGTGGGGGGGGGGGGGGCTGCACTGGGGCACCCCCTGGACGTGGGGGGACTGCGAGGGATGGCCCGGGCTGCAGGAAGGGGGAATGAGATCTGGGGGTCCCTGCGGGGGGGCTGGTCGCTACTCTCAGCCTGCCCCCGTCCCTGCAGGTATTTAACTTCGACCCGGGGGCAGCGGTGGCCGGGCGAGGGGCCCCAGGGCCCCAGGGCCAGCAGGACATGACCAAACTCTGCAACCACCGCCGGAAAACAGCAGCCATGGCCACGCTCTACCGCAGCATGGAGGGCCCTCCAGGTCTCTGCCGCCCAGGCACAGGTACCAGGGTCCGCGCTAGTTCCTGGCCCGTCCTCCCCCGAGTCCCTGCTGGTGTCCCATCCTTGTCCCTGTCACCACCTGGTCATGCCTCGCCAGTCCCAGACCCTTCCTGTCTCCCTTGTACGTCCTGGGTTCTCGCCACCCATCCCAGTCCTTTTGGTCCCCTCCTGGTTTCCTCACGGTTCCCAGGGCTCCCCCATTGCCTCTGTCACACCCTGTCCCCGCTGCCATCTTTCCCATCCCCCGCCTTCCCAATCCATCCCAGTTTATGGATGGGGTGCCCAGGCCCTGCTGGTGCCTGCCTGACCCCCGTGGTTCCCTGCAGGTCCCGGCCTGACCCCGCTGCTCTCAGCAGAGGGGCACGTGGCCGCGATCCCCAGCACCGGCACCCCCCTGCCCAGCGCTGTCGGCAGCTTCCCCAGGGTCCCCTTGGGGACGAAGACCCCGGAGGCCACATCTACCCCCACGGGGACCTGGCTCATCGCCCCACCCTTCCTGCAGCCCCGTGGTATCGTCCCTGGGGCCAACGGCACCCCTGACACCTGCTCACCTACTAGCCCCTGCTTTTGCCTCCCCTTGCCCCCACCGGATGCATCCACTCCCCCCAGATCCCCCGTGGCCCAGAGCCAGTGCCCCACGGGCAGGACTAGCAACTGGGCAGGGCCATCGCAGGGGGCCACTGGAGAAAGCCCGGGGCCGGGGCCGTCCCTGTCAGCCACCACCAGTGCCCCCCAGGCGGGCGAGGTGGATTCTCCAGTCAGCGATGCCTTAACCAGCCCCAGCAGCAATAACCCACCAGTGCCCTTAGACGCTGTCCCCGAGGGCGGGGGCTTTTTGGGGCTGCCACCGACAAGCCCCTCCTTCCCTGCCAGCAGCCTGCTGAGCTCGGCCGCCAAGGCCCAGCTGGGCAGCCCCCACCCCACGCCCACCCCCAGCACTTTACCCCCCTGCCCGCTCCCCCCTGCCACGCTGCTCTCTCTCCTGGGTGAGTGCGCCCCGGGCAGGGGGGCCCGATGGCGCCCCGACCCCCCAGAGCCGGCAGCTCCCAGGGTGCCCCCTGAGCCTAAAGGGACACCCCCTGCAGTGAGCGGGCAGCCTCTGGCAGCCCTGCTGAGCCTGCTGGGTGCTCAGGGCTACGCCAGGGAAGGGGGCCCAGGGGGGTCCAACCTTCCACTGGGCCTCCTGCCCGCCACCAACGGCTCGCCCTGCCCTGGCACTGGGCTCCTGCCCCCCGGCCGGGACGTCAGCGGGCAGCTCCTGGGTCTCTTCGGGCAGCTGGCAGCATCTTCCGAACCCACCTCAGGGACCTCCCCGCGGTCAAAAGCCTCTGGCCCAACCGGTGGCCCAGGTATGTGGGGCAGTGCCTGTGGGGCCAGGCAGCTGGTGGGGAGCAGGGCTGCAGCAGACGTCCCTCGATCAACCGGGGACAGACCCCACCCTGGGGTGGCTGCAGCAGTGGTGCTGGGGAGGTTCCTGCCCCGAGAGAGCACCCTGCGGCCGTGGGGCTGGGTGGGAGGCAGTGGGACGTGGCCGTGGGTCTGTGCTGCGGGTGGTGGGACTTGGTAGGATGCGATCCTGGATCTCGCGGGATGTGGTGGGACCCGGTGGCATGTGGCCATAGGTTTGTGCTGGGGGTGGTGGGACGTGGCTGTGGGTCGCGTGGGGTGTCGTGGGACCTGGCTGTGGGTTCATTCTGGTGGGTTGGTGGGACGTGTGGGTCTGGCAGGATGGGGTGGGTTGTGTCCGTGGGCCTGCAGCAGACGTGGCCGTGGCAGCCCCATGCTCTGACCTGTCCCCTGCAGGTGCTGCAGCTTCTCCAGGTGTCCCCAAAGGCGCTGTGGCCCCAGGGGCTGGCAGTAATCGGGAGGGGGGTGCTGGGGGGGCGCCGGGCTGCCCGCTGCCCCCTGCGACCAAACCTGTAGCCTTGGCAGGGCAGGAGCAGGCGACGGCACTGGGGGGGTCCCTGCCACCGGGCCTCCTCCTGGCCACGCTGCCCTTCTCACTAGCCCTGGGCCAGCACCCACCAGCCTGCGGGGGGGACCCCGAGGGGCCCAGCCTGCCCTCCCTGCTGGCGGCCTCTCTGCTCCCGCTGCCCCTCGGCATCTCCCTGCCCGCCCTGGACCTGCTGCCCTCGCCGGGGACGCTGCTCTCTGCCCTGCTGCCCCTGCCCCCGGCGCCTCGCGAGAGGAGCCCTGAGGGCTGCCCGGTGCTGCCCGACCGAGCCCCGCTCTTCTCCGCGCTGCCCCCCGCCCTCGCCCTCCATCCCGCGCTGCTGGCTGCCGGGCTGGGCCCCCCCGAGCCTGCCCCCGCCGCCCCCCCGGTGAGGGAAGCCCCTGGGAACAGGGGGGTTGCCCCAGGGAGAGGGGGAGGGGAGTGATGGGGGGGGTATTTGTGCCTTGGAAGGAGGAGGGTGATGAAAGGGGTGTTTCCCCCCTACTAAGGGAGGGGGGCGATGGGTGAAGCTGTTTCCTCTCTTCAGGGGAATGGGTGATGGTACCTAGGCGGGGGGGGGGGGGCGGGCGTTGCCCCCGCAGGTGCATGATCTCAGGTGTGTATTTAAGCCTGAGGAAGAGGAAGGAATTTGCCAGCAGTGCGGCAGCAGGGGAACGCTGTCCCCAAGGCACTGGCAGGAGGGGCGTTTGTCACCGGGATGGGGGGGGAGGGAGGGCGTTTGCCCCGGGGAGGAGAGTGTGGCGGGGGGGTTGGGGTAGAGGAGGAGCGGCTCCCCCTTGGGAGGAAGGTGGGGATATTTCTGTGTCCCCGGGGCGGAGGGTGCTTGTCCCCAGGAGCACGGGAGAAGGACGAGGACGCCCTGGGTGGGGGGGGTGTCTCTGCCTCATGTCTTGGAGGTGCCCCCAACTTGCCCCCTCTCGCCGACAGTCCAGCCTTGCCAGCCCCTCTGTGGCACCTACCTCGAGCGGCGCCCTCCCCGCGACTACTGAGCCCCTGTGCGAGGAGGGCCGGGCCCCCGCCAGCCCCACCGGCGCTCTGGAGCCCCTCAACCTGCTGGGGCCCGCCCTGCTCAGCGCCACGCTGCTGGGTGAGTGGGGCCGGGGACCTCGGGGGCACCCCCGGGCATTGGTGGAGGGGTGCTTGGTTCCACGGCGGGGGGGCACCGGGGGCGTGCTGCGTGCCAGGGGGTGCCCCTGGAAGCCGGGTAGCATTCTGCTTCTCCCTTGTTCCCCCCTCCCCCCCCCCAGGCAACGTACCGGCGCTGAGCCCCCTGCTCCAGAACCAGCCACTGCTGACCCCCCTGGGACTGTCGCTAGGTCCGGGCTCCCCCCTCGGCACCGCTGGCCCCCTGGCCAGCCTGCTCCAGAGCCTGCAGGTGGGCTGCCGGGGTGGGGGTACGAGGGGCAGGGAGGACTGGAGGGGCCCTGGGACTTTCCGGGGGTGGGGGGGGGGGACGTGGGGGTGGCAGGGCCAGGAGGTGTTGGGCAGTGGGTTGTGAAGGGCAGGGGAGGGCACGGGAAAGGACGGGGGGAGGCCTAGGGTTGTCGGAGGGGGTAGTGTGGGGACTTGGGGACCATGCGGAGCCTGGGGGTGTTAGGGGAATGGCGGGCTTTGGGGGCCTGGGGGGGTTGGTGGGGTGTCGGTGTGCCGCGGGGGTGTCGGTGTGCCGTGGGGGTGATGGGGGAAACACGAAAGATGAACACGGGGTGCAGGGAGGATCCAGGGCTGGGCTGGGCAGGGGGGAGGGTATGGGGGTTGTACTGGGACAAGGAGGGATGCGGGCGACACATGGGGGGGTTGCTGACCCTCGCTGCCCCCCCGCAGCTGGGCCCCAGGTTCGGCTCCCCTGAGAAGTCGGCGACACTGTTGGGTCCCAGTGCTGGAGGCTCCCCCAGCCCCCCCGCACCTCCTGCCCCCCCCGAGGGCACCCCAAGTGCCTTAGAGCCCCCCGAGCCCCATCCGGCCGAGCCGGGCAGCCCCAGACCCAGCGGGGGTGCCCGGGGGTGCCCCACCTCACGACTCCCCCGGAAGCGGGGCCGCCGGTGGGCCGAGGGGCTCAGCAGGGAGACGCCATCCCTTTGTGGGCCCCCCAGCAGCAAGAGCCCCCGGCGTGGGGCTGGCCGGGGGGGCTGGGGCACTCGGCGGCACTTCAACGGGCAGGTGGGGGACAGGGGTGGGAAGGGGCTTCCCCCCGCAGCCCCCCCAGCCCCCCACCCCGCCTGGCGCTGCAATGGGAACATCCTGGCCGCTGAGCAGCAGCTCAGAGTGGAGGAGATCAAGGTACTGGAACATACTGGGAGCTATCGGATCCTGTGGGCGGGATACTGGGAGCCCTTGGATTGGATATAAGGATCCACAGGGTGCCGGTGGGGATGTACTGGGAGGCGCTGGGTGCAACCTTTGGGTGCTGTTGTGGGTATACTGGCGGACATTGTGTGCCACTGGGAGGTACTGGGGGGCACTGGGAGCGTGTGCTGGGGTGGGGCATATCACGGGGCAGCAGCAGAGAGATACTGGGACCCAGTGGGGACATTGAGGGGCGCTGGGGAGGGCAACTGGGAGGGCGCTGGGAGCAGGTGTTAGGGTGAACCCAGGGCTGGGAGCTGTACGGAGGCACTGGGTGGACTGGGAGACACTGGGGGTACTGGGAACCCCCATGCTGACGCCCTCCTCGCACAGGGGAACTCCCTGCATCTGCGCCCGTCCTGCCGGGGCTGGAGGAGGAAGGCCAGGTGAGTGCGGGGGGATGTGGGGGGGGGTGGGCGCCCTGCCACATCCCCCCCACACCTGACCCCCTGGTCCTTGCAGCACCCCCCGGCCCAGCGCCCGCCTGGAGACCCCGCAGCGGAGGGGGCTCAGCGCCAGCCCCGGGGCCGGCCCCGCTGTAAGTGGGGACAGGGATAGCGAGGGGGGGTGTGGGATGGGGCGGGGGGGGGGGGGGAGATGGGAAGGGAGACTGTCGTGTCCCCCCACCTGCCCCATAATCTGCCCCCCCAGGCGGACCTGGCTGTGGCTCGGTGGCCTGGGCGCCCTGTCAAGAACCGCCGGAGGAAGCTGCTGACGTGACAGTGCCGGGGTGGGGGCGCCCCCAGCACCCACCTATGGATCGGGGGGGGTCACCCCCCCCCACCCCCCACCGCTGCAGGCCACAGGCACCGGCAGCACGTCCTGGCTGTGGGCATGTCCCACTCGCCTGGGTCCCCCTCTGGCAGCTGGGGGGGATGTACTGGAGCGGGGGGGTTACTCCAAGCACAGGGTGACCGTCCCCTCCCCAGACGCAGCACTTGTGAAGCCATTTTCCATATGGGGTGGGTCAACAGTGTTGTCCCCCCCACCCCGCCCCGTCCCCTCGGGGAAGCCCCCATGCTGAGGGGGACAGGATTGGTGCTATGGGACGTAGCTGGGGGGGGGGGGAAGCCATCCCTGCCCGGGGGGGGCGGCTGTCTCCTCCCCCCAGCCCGGTACCTCAGGCCCCGGGGGTGTCATGGTTCCAGGGCCAGATCTGCTCAGGGTTAGTTTAGCAAGAGGCTCTCCCTCACCAAAAACCAGGTGTCCCCCCCCGCCCTTCCCAACCCCCCCGTACCAGCAATAATCATCTCTGCCAGCCCGGGGCGGGGGGGGGGCCGTGCGCCCCTGCCCTGGGCTGTCCCCGTCCCCACACGCACACACCCCCAGCCCCACGGGTGGCAACGAGGAGACGTTTTCCTCTCCCCCCTCCCCCGGGTCGCAGCTTTCCGACAGGAATTGGATTTACTGTGCTGAGGAGGCTGCCGGGGGGGGGTGGTGGTGGTGGTGGGGGGGGGTTATGCACCATTAAAAGATGCATTTAAAACCCCGTGGCTGGGCCCTGCTCGTGCCCTGAGGTGATGCCAACGTAGATACGCTTTGAGCTGGGCTGGCGATGGCCCCCCCCCGGGTGGGAGTGGAGGGGGGGGATTCCCCAGAGCTTGCAGGGCCTTTGCTCGGGGGCGGGGGGGACGGGACAGGAATGCCTGGGGGCGGGGGGGGGGTCTCACTTCTGCATCTCCTTTATACAGGCTTCTGTGTCAGCGACTTGTTTTCCACCACGGGCAGGTTTTCCATCTTTCTCCCTGGGATCTGTGGGGGTTGAGGGGGGGGGGAAAGGAGGGTGAACAGGGTGGGGGGGCAGGATGGGGACCCCCATCCCACCCACCGCAGCGCTCTCTGAGAGCATCCCCTCCTGCCTGCCCCGTGTCCAGGACCTGCCCAAACCCTGCAAGAACAAACCTTGTGGCTGCGGGGGGAGGTGGCAGCTCAGCGGCGGGTGGTGCCGGTGGCCGTCCCCAGGCGTCCCCTGTCACACCGCACTGCTGTCCCCAGCATCCCCCCCGGCCTCCTGCAGGGCCCCGGGGGTCACCGCTGGCCGGTTGGGGTGAGACGGCAGCGGCCAGCTGGGCAGAACAAGGTGAGGAGGTTTGTCCCACGCCTGGCCCACTGTCACCCCCCCCCTCCATGCCCAGTCCTGCCAGAGTCACCCCCCAGCCCTGCGCAGGGGCTTGGGAGTCATACGGGGCTGGGGGGGGGAAGCTGCCACATCACTGTAGGACTCCCAATTTCATCCTCCCTGGACTTGTAGCCTGGGATGCTGGGCTTGCTGGGGCTATCGGAGAAATCTGGAAGAGGAAGAGCTGCGGGAAGGGGGAGGGATGCGGGGAGTGTGCTCCAAAATATGGGAGTGCGTCTGTGCCTTCAATGGAGTTGGCTCAGTGACCCAGGATCAGAATCACAGAACCACGGAATGGTTTGGGTGGGAAGAGACCTTAAAGCTCATTCCATTCCAACCCCCCCTGCCCTGGGCAGGGACACCTCCCCCAGCCCAGGGTGCTCCAAGCCCCGTCCAACCTGGCCTTGAACCCCTCCAGGGACGGGGCAGCCACAGCTTCTCTGGGCAACCTGGGCCAGGGGCTCACCCCCCTCACAGCAAACAATTTCTTCCTCACATCCCATCTAAATCTCCCTCTTCCAGTGTAAAACCCTTCCCCCTCGTCCCATGGCTCCAATCCCTAAATGCCATCCCTGGAGGTGTCTAAAAGCCGGGCAGACGCGGTGCTGAGGGACGTGGGTCAGTGGGGGTTTGGGCAGTGCTGGGCTGATGGTTGGGCTCGATGATCTGAAAGGTCCCTTCCAACCCAGGGAAGTGGTGGAATGGCCATAGAGTCACAGAATGGTTTGGGTGGGAAGGGACCTTAAAGCCCCCCCAGTGCCACCTCCTGCCCTGGGCAGGGACACCTCCCCCAGCCCAGGTTGCTCCAAGCCCCGTCCAACCTGGCCTTGAACCCCTCCAGGGATGGGGCAGCCACAGCTTCTCTGGGCGACCTGGGCCAGGGCTCCTCACAGACCACCTCACCCTCACGTACCACCCTTCCCCCCCCCAGCTCACCCCCACGCTCACTGCCCAGGCGCTCGTCCCTGAACTTCTCACCGGCAGCGTGCGGGTTGGCGATGAGGTGCTCCACAAAGATCCCAGAATTGCAGAACAGTTCGGGTGGGAAGGGACCTTTCAAGGTCATTTCATCCAACCTCCCCTGCCATGAGCAGGGACAGCTTAGAATCACAGAATCGTGGAACTGCCCAGGTTGGAAGGGACCTTTCAGATCATTGAGTCCAACCATCAACCCAACGCTGACAAAAAAACCATCCCTAAACCATCCAGCTCAGGTTGCTCAGAGCCGCGTCCAACCTGAAGGTGCTGGTGGGCTGCCCAGCGTTGAGGCAGCCACGAGGGTTCGTTGGCAGAGCTGCCGCCTCTGCCCCAGCCTTTGAAGACGCTGGTGACGCGGGGTGACGCTCACCATTTTATTACCAATAATGAAGCAAAATCCTCCGTTGGGGAGCGTCTCAATGGGATGCTCAAAACCAAGACGCACAGCTCCTTCGCAGCCCGTGCCTTTCCCTACGCCGAGGTGCTGTTGGTGTATAAAGAGCTGCCGGAGCCAGGGCTGTGGATGTGAAGGCTTCAGACTTGGTGAGGGCTTGGAAAACTGGAGAGAGGGGTGCGTGTGAGAGGAAAGAACCTGCCTCGGCTCCAAAAGAGAGCCCATGTCAGGGGCGTCTAGAACAAAGGAGAGATTTGAGAAAGGTGATTAACAGATGTTCACAGCTGAACTTTTCATAGCAGCAGGAAGCGTGAGCAGGGGACAGATGCCTGTGACGCGTAAGAGCCATTCCCACGCGTCCTGTCCCTGGATCCCAGGGGGAAGAGCTCAGCACCTCCCTCTCCATGTCCCCTCCTCGGGAAGAGCCGCGAGGTCGCCCCTCGGCCGCCTTTTCTCCAGACTAGGCAAACCCCGAGTCCTCTGCTGCTCCTCGGAGGACGTGCCTTCTGGTCCTGGCACCAGCTTGGTTCCCGTCCTCTGGACGTGTTCAAGGACGTTCACGTCCTTCTTAAACGGTGGGGCCCAGAACTGCGGGCGGCGCTCCCGGTGAGGCCACACCAGCACTGAATACAGGGGTCGGTTCCATGCAGCCATCAACGACCCAGATGAGGGGACAGAGTGACCCTCAGCACGTTTTGCTGATGACACAAAGCTGGGGGGTGGCTGACACACCGCAAGGCCGTGCCGCCATCCAGAGAGACCTGGACAGGCTGGAGAGTTGGGCAGAGACGAACCTGATGAAGTTCAACAAGGGTGAGTGCAGGTGCTGCCCCTGGGGAGGGATAACCCCCCGCACCGGGACAGGTTGGGGGTGACCTGCTGGAGAGCAGCTCTGTGGGAAGAGACCTGGGAGTCCTGGGGGACAACAAGTTGCCCAGGAGCCAGCGATGGGCCCTTGTGGCCAAGGCGGCCAGTGGTCTCCTGGGGGGCATTAAAAAGAGCGTGGCCGCTTGTCGAGGGAGGTCACCCTCCCCCTCGGCTCTGCCCTGGGGAGGCCACAGCTGGAGCACTGGGGCCAGTTCTGGGCTCCCCAGTTCCAGAAGGACGGGGAACTGCTGGAGAGGGTCCAGCAGAGGCTGCGGAGATGCTGAGGGGCTGGAGCATCTCTGTGCTGGGGAAAGGCCGGGAGCCCCGGGGCTGTTCCGCCTGGAGAAGAGCAGGCTGAGAGGGATCTCATCAACGCTCAGCAACAGCCAAAGGGCTGGGGGCAAGAGGATGGGGCCAGACTCTTCTCAGTGGTGCCTTGGGATGGGACAAGGGGCAACGGGCACAAACTGGAACACGGGAAATTGCATCTGAACATGAGGAAAAACTTCTTTCCTGTGAGGGTGGCAGAGCCCTGGCACAGGCTGCCCGGAGAGGTGCGGAGTCTCCTGCTCTGGAGAGATTCCAAACCCGCCTGGACGTGATTGTCTCCAACCTCTGTCTGTAGGTGACCCTGCTCTGGCAGGGGGTTGGAGGAGACGATCTCTGAATCCAAGCCCTGGATTCTGGGATTCTGTGATAATCGCCTCTTTTGGCCGGCCGGTCACGCTGTCTGCAACGTACCCCAGGACGCTGGTTACCCTCTTGGCTTCTTCGTGAAGAATGGGGAGCCCCTGCGTTGCTCAGAATTACCTTACATTTGTCTCACAGGGAATAAAACAGCAGACTTTAAAACCCGCCGCTGCCCTTGGATAGATGTTATGGTTTGAGAAACCCATAACGATTTACTGTCATTTAGACAATTATTCTCTTACCCGACGACCCCTCCCCACCCGGGAAGGGGAATTGGGGAAAAACAAAGAAACATGGGGGTTGAAATGTAAATAGATTTAACAGGGTAAGACTAAATAATTAACAGTAATACTAAAGAGCCAGTATTGATCCTGATATTAATATAAGATATTCGAGGATCACCCCCAGCCCCTTCCCCAGCAGGAGCCGAGCGCTCCCCGCAGGGACAGCCCGTGTGGGACCCTGCGGGCGCTGCGGCTGCGGGAGGAAGGGAAGGGCTCAGGGCTCCGGCCCCGGGGCGAGGAGCGCTCGGGATGGCAGCCAGCACGGGAGAGAGGGAGAGAGGAGAGGACTCCTCAGCAAACCCTCTGATTCCTCCGGAATGTGCCGTCCATGGGCTGGAATAACCCTGGTGGCAGCCTGGGGCGAGTGCCCGGGTCTCGCTCCTCCTCGTCCCCGCACCTGGCAAGGCTTGAAAACACTGAAACCTTGAATCCCACATAGCCCAGCTGGCTGTAAAGTAAGTATTTTCACAACTTCAGACGCTATAATCTTCTAAAAGTGCAGTTTTCCCAAGCATTAGAAGATAAATTAGTCCCGTGTCGCTCCAACCAGGACACCAGCAAAGCCCCAAACTCAAGTACTTAGAAATATTAATAACTGGAATCAAGATACCTGACATTAGGAGTCCATTTATATATATTTAAACTAACACATGGAGATAGCTCTTACGGTGACTTCACTCAGCATTTGAAGCTCAGCGCTCTGTGAAGGATCCCGGGTACGTCAGCTGTGCCGTCTGTCTTCAGATCTTGTTAATTTTTAAATCCAGGATTTCTGACGGCTTAGGACGAGCGGGGCGGTGTCGTAGCGATGGCAGTAAGAACTTCCTCAGTCGCGTACAACTCCGACCACATCCCACAGAGCCACGGAGCGGCAGGGCTGGAAGGGACCAGAGGACCACAGGACCTTTTGTCAGAGGACAATTGCTGTACCGCGAAGGCAACCTCTGGAAATTCCAATTTCCAATTTGAAAGCACATGAAATTCCCCCACATTAGGTAGGTAGCAAATATCCCCTCTGCATTGCCTTGCTAAGAAAAAGAAAAAAAGGAAAAGCTGGAAAGGCATTCAATGACGAGCACAGGGGTTCAATATTTAAAAAAAAAAAATAAAATTAATAATGCTCAGTGAAACCAACTGAAACTGACACTGAAGTTAATCGCAAATCTGCAAACTATTTATTTTTGTGGCAATCCATACCGTCGGCGTGTCTGCGCACATGTCTTCCGTCTACTTCTGAAGCACGTCAGAAGCCAAATTTTCAGCCGAGAAAAAGGCCATGCCACCGCTTTTTATTCATGTTTTTTTTTTCTGGTTTCCTTTTATAGCATCAGAAAGTGGTTATTCTTTTAGCGATATTTAATTAGTGGGGGGACTGGTAGATGATTCAGGTCCCTGTACGCCACCCTCTAGTTTTGTTTTCAATCAGCTTTCATGGAGCCCCAATCCCTCTCTGCAGGCGGCGGAGTCCCTCCCGCGCCGCACCGCGCTCACCCCAGCCCCGGGCCGGTGGAAGGAGCTGGAGGAGCTGGTCCCTCTCCTGGCAGAAGGTGTCGAACTCCTGGCAGGAAGGCAGTTTGGTGAGGATTGAGACTCCCACAGAATCATAGAATTATGGAGTTGCCCAGGTTGGAAGGGACTTTTCGGATCATCGAGTCCAACCCTCAACCCAGCACTGACAAAACCCATCACTAGACCGTATCGCCCAGCACTTCATTTACCCGTCCTCTAAATACCTCCAGGGATGATGACTCCACCACTGCCCTGGGCAGATAACTCTTGATAACACTTTCAGTGTAAAAATTTTTCCTAATATCTAATCTAAACCTCCCCTGGCACAACTTGAGGCCGTTCCCTCTCATTCCTTGGGAGAAGAGACCGACCCCCCCTGGCTGCCCCCTCCTTTCAGGGAGTTGTGGAGAGTGAGGAGGTCTCCCCTCAGCCTCCTTTTCTCCGGACTGAGCGCCCCCGGCTCCCTCAGCTGCTCCTCAGAAGTTCTCCAGCCCCTTCTCCTTGTCCTCCAGACCCCTCACCAGCTCCGTTATTCTCTGGACTCGCTCCAGTCCCTCAATGTCTTCACAGAATCACCGAATGGTTTGGGTGGGAAGGGACCTTAAAGCTCATTCCATTCCAACCCCCCTGCCCTGGGCAGGGACACCTCCCCCAGCCCAGGGTGCTCCAAGCCCCGTCCAACCTGGCCTTGAACCCCTCCAGGGACGGGGCAGCCACAGCCTCTCTGGGCAACCTGGGCCAGGGGCTCACCCCCCTCACAGCCAAGAATTCCTTCCTCACATCCCATCTAAATCTCCCTCTTCCAGTGTAAAACCCTTCCCCCTCGTCCCATGGCTCCCCTCCCTGCTCCAGAGTCCCTCCCCAGCTTTCCTGGAGCCCCTTTAGGGACTGGAAGGGTCTGGAAGGTCTCCCCGGAGCCTTCTCTTCTCCAGGCTGAACCCCCCCAGCTCTCTCAGCCTGTCCCCACAGCAGAGGGGCTCCAGCCCTCCCAGCATCTCCGGGGCCTCCTCCGGCCCCGCTCCAACAGCTCCGTGTCCTTCTGCTGTTGGTGCCCCAGCGCTGGAGGCAGCGCTGCAGGGGGGTCTCACAGAGCGGAGCAGAGGGGCAGAATCCCCCCCTCGCCCCCCTGCCCACGCTGCTGGGGATGAGCCCAGGCTGCGGGGGGTTTCTGGGCTGCCAGCGCACATCGCTGGGACATGTTGAGCTTCTCACCCACCAACACCCCCAAGTCCCTCTCCTCAGGGCTGCTCTCCAGCCATTCCCCGCCCAGCCCGGATTTGTGCCTGGGATTGCCCTGACCCAGGTGCAGGACCTTGCACTTGGCCCGGCTGAACTTCAGGAGGTTGGCAGGGTCCCACCTCTCCGGCCTGTCCAGCTCCCTCTGGATGCCATCCCTTCCCTCCGGCGTGTCACCGCGCCACACAGCTCGGTGTCGTCGGCAAATTTCCTGAGGGTGCCCTCGATCCCACTGTCCATGTGACTGACAAAGATGTCAAACAGCACCAGTCCCAGTACTGACCCCTGAGGAACGCCTCGTCACCAGCTCCCATGTGGACATTGAGCCATTGACTGCGACCCTTTGAGTGCGGCCAGCCAGCCAGTTCCTTATCCACCGAGCGGTCCATCCATGAAATCCATGCTGTTCCAATTTAGAGACCAGGATGTCGTGTGGGACAGTGTCAAACGTTTTGCATAAGTCCAGGTAGATGACGTTGGTTGCTCTCCCCTTATCTACCGATGCTGTGGCAACATCATAGAAGGTCACCAGATTTGTCAGGCATGATCTGCCTTTGGTGAAGCCACGTTGGCTGTCACCAATCACCTCCTTATTTTCCATGTGCCTCAGCAGAGTTTCCAGGAGGATCCGCTCCATGATCTTGCCAGGCACGGAGGGGAGACTGCCTGGTCTGTAGTTCCCTGGGTCTCCTTTTTTCCCTTTTTGAAAATGGGGGTTATGTTTCCCCTTTTCCAGTCAGCGGGAACTTCACCGTCTTGTCGTGAGGGGCCCAAAACTGGACACAATATTCGAGGCAGGGCCTCACCAGTGCCCCGTACAGGGGGACGATTGGTCCCCCGGTCCTGCTGGCCACACTATTGCTGACACAGGCCAGGATGCTGGTGGCCTTCTTGGCCACCTGGGCACGCTGCTGGCTCATCCTCAGCCAGCTGCCGACCAACATCCCCAGGCCCTTTTCTGCCCGTGTCACATCCCACTCTCAGGAAAGACGGGGGGGAAGTGACTTCAGATTCATAAATCCCCAGCGACGCGGACTGAGGTGAGAGAAATCTCAAGGTCTGTATACAAACATTTATTAGATTCCCCAAATGATTAGTAAAGGTCTTAACAAGTCCACGATAATTGGTTGGGCATATGAGAAACGATGGTGAGGCGCGTACCTCACCACCTCGCCACCTAACAGCAGGTGCACGACAACTTACGGCAAGCGGTACCTGAGGTCGTTATTTAACACCTCGAACCGTTACTTAATCACTCTAAGAGGAAAGAGAAACCGAGGGATAGAGAAAGGAAAAGACAGAGAAAAAGACAGAGACAAAGAGATCACCGCTCCTGGCTCCACCAAATGTTTCAGGGAATCTTCCCAGGCATAATCACCTTTCTTGGAAAAATCTTCCCAGGTACCATCTTCTTTCTTGGGAAAAATATTCCCAGGGACGATCTTCTTCTTTCCTCTCTCCAGGGGCGCTTGTTTTCCCCTTTTATGTTTGCTGAATTAGCAGGGTCCAACCCCCCCTGCCGAGGACAGCCTCGGCTCAGGTTTCTCCCTTCCCCCAGGTGACGCGTAGCACGATTTGGGTGGAGAGACGAGTGCCGTAGTCACACGTGTTTAGCGTGATCTCTGTAATCTTCATTAGCATACGCAGGGTGTGCGCTTTCATACGCATTTTGTGGATAATGAAGCAAAGGTCACTCATGGGACACAATGGCCTCGAGGACAGAGAAGTGGGGAGCTCACCACAGCAGGGGCAGAACGATCCTGTCTTCGCAAGACAGTCCTCCCGCGCTTTTAAGCGTCAGCCTTATCAGCCCGTTGAACGTCAGGCCCGCAGCGTTCATTTCCCTGTGAGTGTTTGGGGCGTTCCACCGGAGGCTTGGAGGTCCTTCTGCCCCTCCTCAGGGCATTTACAGTCCGTCTCTCCCAGCTCTCCAGCCGCTCTGCCCCCAGCCCGGAGCGCTCGTGGGGTTGTTGTGCCCCAAGGGCGGGACCCGGCACTTGGCCTTGTTGAACCCCACGCCATTGGCCTCAGCCCATCCATCCAGCCTGTCCGCATCCCCCCGCGGAGCCTTCCTACCCTCCAGCAGGTCCACGCTCCCACCCAACTCGCTGTCATCTGCAAACTGTACTGAGTGTGCACTCGATCCCCTCGTCCAGATCACTGATAAAGGTATTAAGGACAACTGGTCCCAATACCGAACCCTGGGGAACGCCACTCGTGACCGGCCACCAACTGGATTTAGCTCCATTCATCAGTTTGCAGAGTTTAAGGCTGAACTGGATCAGGGAATTGCCTTCCCGCGCTCCGGCGTTGCCAGCTGCTGACGGCGGTGGGCTGCGGTGCTTCAGAGCAGGCTGTGGTTCAACGTGGGTTACTCCAGAGGTACTGCCGGATTAACCGCTCACACGGGGCAAGCCCCAGGCTCGTCCCTCGGCCCCACGTCAGGCTCCTCAGCCCCCCCCCACGGCGTGCGGCTGCCGGCAGGACCGGGCAGCGCTGGGCGGGCATCGGGGAGCGCGCACTGCACAGACCCCGCGTGACCGGCCTGGGAGCAGGGACCCCGCTGCTGCCCAGGCGCACAGGGCTGGGATCGAGCTGCGCGGTGTGCAGGCGCCTTCCTGCTAAATCACGGAATCATGGAATTTTTCCGAGTTGGAAGGGACCTCTAGGGACCATCCAGTCCCACTCCCCTGCTAGAGCAGCATTGCCCAGAGCACATCACTCAGGGCTGCATCCAGGCAGGGCTTGAAGGTCCCCAGAGAAGGGACCCCACAACCCCCCTGGGCAGCCTGTTCCAGGGCTCTGTCACCCTCACCGTAAAGAAGTTTTTCCTCATATTTGATGGGAACTTCCCACGTTCCAGCTTGTGCCCGTTACCCCTCGTCCTGTCACTGGGAACCACTGAAAAGAGTCTGGCTCCATCCTCCTTAAACCCACCCTTTAGATACTTGTCAACATTAATAGGGTCTCCCCTCGGCCTTCTCTTCTCCAGGCTAAAGAGTCCCAGCTCTCTCAGCCTTTCCTCACAAGGGAGATGCTCCGACCCCTCCATCATCTTTGTTGCCCTCCGCTGGACTCGCTCCAGCAGTTCCCTGTCCCTATTGAACTGGGGAGCCCAGAGCTGGACACAGTATTCCAGTTGTGGCCTCACCAGTGCAGGGCAGAGGGGGAGAGTGACCTCCCTTGACCTACTGGCCACACTCTTCCCTGTGCAGCCCAGAATTCCGTTGGCCTTCTTGGCGACAAAGGACCAACCGATGCAGACTCCCACCTCTGCACACACCCAGGGCTGCCCAGGCACACGCGTTATCACATGGTGCTAATGGAGACGGCTCCGTCCATCGTGGACATGAGGCTCTCTCTCTCTCGAGTTGTTCTGCTGTCCCGGCCTCCCCCCTGCCTCCCTGCTTCCCTTCCTCCCTCCTCCCGGTGCTGGAACCAATTGCTGTCCCTGGGCCAGGAAGAGCTCCTGCAGGCACCCAGAGTGCTCCCCGGCCAGCCCTGTCCTTCTGCCTTCCTGGTTGCTCAGAAATGTTCTTCAGTCCACCACCATCTGGGCACCAAGGGAATGTGCTGCTCCTGGCGAGCAGCTGGGTGGGGGCTGCTCCAGGTCACAGAATGATAGAATGCTTCAGGCTGGGAGGGGACCTTTAAAGATCATCTAGTCCACCACCCCCTGCCAAGGGCAGGGACATCTTTCACTAAATAAGTTGCTCAAAGTCCCATCCAACCTGACCTTGAACACTTCCAATAATAAGGCAGCCACAACTTTGCTGGGCAGCCTGCTCCAGTGTCCCACCACCCTTATTGTAAAACATTTCTTCCTCATGTCCAAGCTAAGCCTACCCTTTTTCAGTTTAAAACCATTGCCCGCTGTCCTGTCACTAAAGACCTTGGTAAAAATTCTCCCTCCATCTTTCTTCTAAGCCCAGGAAGGTCTCCCCGGAGCCTTCTCTTCTCCAGGTCAAACACCCCCAACTCCCTCTCAGCCTGTCCTCATAGGAGAGGTGCCCCAGACCTTGGATCATTTGTGGCCCTCCTCTAGACCCACTCCAACAGGTCCATGTCTTTCCTGTGCTGAGGACTCCAGAGCTGGACACAGTGCTCCAGGTGGGGTCTCACCAGAGTGGAGCAGAGGGGAAGAATCCCCTCCTTCGACCTGCTGGCCACACTGGATGCAGCCCAGGATCCAATTGGATTTCCAGGCTGCAAGCACACATGGCTGGCTCACATCCAGCTTTTCATCCACAAGGCTCCCCACGTTCTTCTCCTCAGGGCTGCTCTCCATCCATCCATCCATCCATCCATCCATCCATCCACCCATCCACCCATCCCTCTGTCCTTCTGTCTCTCCATTTGTCCATCCCTTCCTCCATCCATCCATCCATCCATCCATCCATCCATCCATCCATCCATCCATCCATCCCTCTGTCCTTCTGTCTCTCCATTTGTCCATCCCTTCCTCCATCCATCCATCCATCCATCCATCCATCCATCCATCCATCCCTCCCTCCCTCCCTCCCTCCATCCATCCCTCCATCCATCCATCCCTCCATCCCTCCCTCCCTCCCTCTCTCCCTCCATCCATCCATCCATCCATCCATCCATCCATCCATCCATTCATCCCTCTGTTCTTCTGTCTCTTCATTCCTCCATCCCTTCTTCCATCCATCCATCCATCCATCCATCCATCCATCCATCCATCCATCCATCCATCCATCCATCCATCCCTCCCTCTCTCTGTCCTTCTGTCTCTCCATTCCTCCATCCCTCCATCCCTTCTTCCATCCATCCATCCATCCATCCATCCATCCATCCATCCATCCATCCATCCATCCATCCATCCATCCATCCATCCATCCCTCTGTCCTTCTGTCTCTCCATTCCTCCATCCATCCATCCATCCATCCATCCATCCATCCACGTATCCCTCCCTCCCCTCCCTCCCTCCCCTCTCTGGCTTGTGCAGCCGCTTGTGATGCAAATGGTGTTTCTGGAACTCTTTGGGCAGGAGCAGTCCCCTGGCGTCTGCAGGTGGTGACGATGTCACGGGTACCTCAGTAGGTGATTGACCGGGATGTCACAAATCCTGATTGAGGATCCTGCCAACTACGCCAATTTGTCGTGAAGGGACTATTTAAACTGCTTAAAGAACCGCTGTCAAAGGTGTCAGCAAAAGTGGTTTGACTGAAATACGATGTTGTAAAAGTGCAACTTCACAAAGTTTGATGGCGAGGTTCGCGCTGTTACTGCACACAAAACGTAACTGATCCAAAATGACCACGACAGAATCAAAGTTACCAGGACAAAATTTTCCAGTCCCTAAAGGGGGCCCACAGGAAGGACGGGGAGGGACTCTTCGTCAGGGAGTGTTATGATTGGACACGGGGTAACGGCCTCAAGTTGAGAGAGGGTAGATTTAGACTGGATATCAGGAAGAAATTCTTTACTGTGAGGGTGGTGAGACACTGGAACAGGTTGCCCAGGGAAGTTGTCAATCCCCCATCCCTGGAGGGGTTCAAGGCCAGGTTGGACGGGGCTTGGAGCAACCTGGGCTGGGGGAGGTGTCCCTGCCCAGGGCAGGGGGTGGCACTGGATGATCTTTAGGGTCCCTTCCAACCCGAACCATTCTGTGATTCTGTGAAAATTAAAGTTACCAAGAAACAAACCAGAGTGACTGCATTGGGTTTGTGCGGCAAGGTTTTGGCAGCGGGGGGGCGACAGGGGTGGCTTCTGTGAGAACCTGCTAGAAGCTTCCTCTGTGTCCAATAGAGCCGATGCCAGCCGGCTCCAAGATGGACCTGCTGCTGGCCAGGGCTGAGCCAACCGGTGATGGTGGTGGAACCTCTGTGACAACATATTTAAGGTGGCAAAAAACCAAACTGCGCAACAACGTGCAGCTGAAGAGAGGATTGAAAATATGTGAGAGGAAACAACCCTGCAGACACCAAGGGCAGTGAAGGAGGAGGGGGAGGAGGTGCTCCAGGCGCCGGAACGGAGGGTCCCCCCGCAGCCCATGGATGTTCAGGGTGGAGCTGATGTCAAACCGCAGCCAGTGGAGGATGCCACCCCAGGGCAGGTGGATGCCCGAAGGATGCTGTGACCCTGAGGGAAGCCGGCGCTGGAGCAGGCTCCCGGCAGGACCTCTGGACCCATGGAGAGAGGACCCCACACTGGAGCAGGTTTGCTGGCAGGACTCGTGTCGCGTTAAAAGGAATGTAGTTTCGATATTTGTCTGTCAGAGTCCCAGGACTTTCACCGATTTGCTGTCAGAGTCCCAGCAAAGGACTTTCACTGAATGGGATTCACAAATAACCTAAATTTAGTTAGTTTATTGAGAGTGACAGAACAGGTTCGAGATTGACGATAAATTCACTAACTCCAATAGCGCTAATTAATTAAGGTTAATATTGCTTCCCAAAAAGTGATAATACAACAACTTGGGGGTAACATTCCCCAGAGGGTGAAGGCGCAGAGGCCACAAAGGCGTCCCTGCCTGGGGTGCAGGAAGAGAAGGCAGCCCCTCGACTGTTCCGTCAGGTATCAAGCTTCTTCTCTCCAATTTAACAGTAATTTTCTCTGCCATTTTATCCCCAAAATGACGAGGTTTCCCTCCCCTAGGTGACGTGTAGTATGATTTGGGTGGAGAGACAAGTGCTATAGTCATGTATGTTTAGCGTGATCTCTATAATCGTCACTCGCATATACAGGGGTGTCGACTTCAACATGCATTTCCCAGGTAACGAGGCAAACGTCAATCATCGGACACGGTAGGAAGAAAGAACTGAACAAGTTTGTGTTATCTTGATTTTACTGTCTTTGCTGATTGTCGTGGTTTTGGCCAGATTGACCAATCGGAACGGCAGATGGCCCTTCCCCCCCTCTCTCCTCAGAGAGGAGAGGAAGAGATAAGGAGATTTACGAGTTTAGAAAAAACTAAACTGCTTTAATGAAAATAATAATAAATAAGAAAATAGTAAATAATAGAGAAAAGAAAAAGGAAAAAAAAAAAAAGTATACAATATATACAAAACCGTATCCAGCTCCCAGGATGACGATCGCGTCACCAGCAGACACAGGGAAAGTCCCAGACTGGAGTCAGCGATGGACAGGAGCTGAATTCCGGGATGAGAGTCAGGAATGCTCAGATCGGGATCAAAGGCAGACAAACTGACAGGGTCCTCCTCAGACGTTGGCCATTGAAGGAAAATGAGTCCGAGCCCGAGCCTGAACCAGAGCCAGAGCCTGAGCCAGAGACCAGAGACCTACCTGCCCCTTTGATCCCTCAGCTTTTATACTGAGCGTGATGCAGATGGGATGGAATACCCTGTTGGTCAGTTTTGGGTCACCTGTCCCGTCTGCTCCTCCCTGCAGGTGGGACCCCTCTACGCTTCTCCGCTTCCGACCCTCTAACGGGACAAACAGCGAAGTTATCTGACCTTGGTTGTTATAGCAATAAGTATAAGCAAGAGCCTCTGTGCATACCGCTCCTTGGTATAATCAGGTCTTATCACTCCGAGAGTGAACAGTTTCTGAACAATATGCCGTTAATTTCAGACTTTAGTTAGTTAGAAGAGGCCCAGCTAAAAAGTAAAATTACAAATCAGAAAATTGGTTCTGTTTTACCTCAAACCAGGACACTGATGAAAAGCAGGGCTGTCCTGGCTCCTCAAAACTCCCCGTTGTCTATATACCTTGTGATGGCCAGAAGAGTCTTCACTCCGGAAGGCAGAAGAGGCAGCAAAGCGGTCTAAATTCCTCCTTGAGCACAGAGACTTCACCTCATTATCCAAATTCCACACAGCGCAGCTCGCATCCTGGGGCCACCACAGCTCAGCTGTTGGCATGTGTTTGGCTCAGCTCCTGTGAACGGCTCATCTTGGCTCCGGGGCTGGCTCGGTGAGGCTCCTCGGCTGGCTCCACATGGCTCCTAGGGCCGACTCAAGTCAGCTCCAAACCAACTCAACTTGGGTTCTGGTGGCCGCTCAGCTCGGATCCTGGTGCCACCACCACGGCTCGAGGTTTGGGTGTGTTTGGCCCAGCTCCTGTGACTGGCTCACCTTGACACCTCAGCCTGCTCACTAAGGCTCCGAGGCTGGCTGCGCATGTTTCCTGGGTCAACTCAACTTGGTTCCTTGTGCCAGCTCAGCTCACTTTCTGGAACTGGCTTGCCTCGTCTCCTTGGACAAACTCTGATTGGAACCTGGTGGTTGCTCAGCTCAGATCCTGGGGCCACCACAGCTCAGCTGTTGGTGTGTGTTTGGCTCATCTCTTGTAAATGGCTCATCTTGACTCCAGGGCCGGCTCGGTAAGGCTCCTAGGCTGATTCCATTTGGTTTCTAGGGCCAACTCAACTTGACTCCTTGTGCCAGCTCAGCTCGTCTTCTGGAACTGGCTCACCTCGACTCCTTGGAGCAACTCACCTTGGCTCCTGTTGGCAGCTCAGCTCGCATCCTGGGGCCAGCAAAGCTCGACTTTTGGGGCTGGCTCAGTTCACTTCCTGGGACCGACTCAGCTCGGCTTCTGGGACCGGCTGGGCTCAGCATCTGGGACATCTCAGCTGCTGAGGCTGACTCGGCTCAGCACTTGCGGCAGACTCAGCTTGGCTTTTGGTGCCAACTCAGCTCGGCTCCTGGGACCAGACCAATTTGGTTCCTGCGACAGAATCAGCTTGGATTTTGGGGCCTGCGCAGCTTGATGTTTGCATGTGTTCGGCTCACCGCCCGTGAATGGCTCATCTTGGCTCCGGGGCCGGCTCAGAAAGACTCCGAGGCTGGCTCCGCATGGCTCCTAGGGCCTACTCAAATCAGCTCCTTGCACCGACTCAACCCTGGTCCTTCTTCCAGTTTGGCTCAACTTTTGGAACCTCTTGGCTTGCCTTCTGGAGCCGGCTCGCCTCGGCTCCTTGGAGCAACTCACCTTGGCTCCTGGAGGCCCCTCAGCTCGCATCCTGGAGCCAGAGAAGCTCGACTTTTGGGGCTGGCTTGGCTCGCGTCCTGGGACCGACTCAGCTCATCTCCTGGGGCCGGCTGGGCTCAGCATTTGGGGCATCCCAGCTCCTGAGCTGACTGGGCTCAGCTCTTCAGCATGCTCGGTTTGGCTTTTGGCGTGCACCCAGATGGGCTCCTGCAGCCAGCTCTGCTCAACTCCTTGTTGGCTCAGCTACTTTGGCCGGTCTTGCTTGTGTCCTTGGATCAACTCTGCTTCCTTCCTGGGGCCAGATCAGCTCAGCTGCGATGGACAAAGGTTGTCTTTTGGGGCCAGCACAGCTTGATGTTTTAGGTGTCTTTGGCTTAGCTGCTCTGAGTGGCTCATCTCGGCTTGTGTGTCGGCTCCGCAAGACTCCTCGGCTGGCTCCACATGGCTCCTAGGCCCAATTCAACTCCACTCTGCACCAACTCAACTTGGGTTCTGGTGGCCACTCACCTCAGATCCTGGTGCCACCACCACGGCTCGAGGTTTGGGTGTGTTTGGCCCAGCTCCTGTGACTGGCTCACCTTGACACCTCAGCCTGCTCACTAAGGCTCCGAGGCTGGCTGCGCATGTTTCCTGGAGTCAACTCAACTTGGTTGAGTTGGAAAGCCAATGTCACTCCAGTCTTCAAAAAGGGCAAGAAGGAGGACACGGGGGACTACAGGCTGGTCAGCCTCACCTCCGTCCCTGGAAAGATGATGGAACAGCTCGTTCTGGGCATCATCTCAAAGCATGTGGAGGAAAAGGAAGCTATTGGAAGCACTCAACATGGATTCACCAAGAGGAAATCATGTCTGACTAACCTGGTAGCCTTCTATGATGGCATGACTGGATGGATAGATGAGGGGAGGGCCGTGGATGTGGTCTAACTTGACTTCAGCAAGGCGTTCGACGCGGTCTCCCACAACATCCTCATGGGGAAGCTTAGGAAGAGTGGGCCAGATGGGTGGACAGTGGGGTGGATAGAAAATTGGTTGAAAGACAGAGCTCAGAGGGTGGTGATTAGGGGCACGGAGTCTGGTTGGGGGTCAGTGAGGAGTGGTGTTCCCTAGGGGTCAGTACTGGGTCCAGTCCTCTTCAATATATTCATCAACGGCCTGGATGAAAGGACAGAGCGCACCCTCAGCACGTTTGCTGATGACACAAAGCTGGGGGGGGTGGCTGACACCCCGGAAGGCCGTGCCGCCATCCAGCAAGCCCTGCCCAGGCTGGAGAGTTGGGCAGAGAGAAACCTTATGGAATTCAACAAGGGCGAGTGCAGGTGCTGCCCCTGGGGAGGGATAACCCCCCGCACCAGGACAGGTTGGGGGTGACCTGCTGGAGAGCAGCTCGGTGGGAAGAGACCTGGGAGTCCTGGGGGACAACGGAATGGCCATGAGCCAGCGACGGGCCCTGGTGGCCAAGAAGGCCAATGGCATCCTGGGGGGCATCAGGAAGAGCGTGGCCGCAGGTGGAGGGAGGTTCATCCTCCCCCTCTGCTCTGCCCTGGGGAGGCCGCACCTGGAGCACTGGGGCCAGTTCTGGGCTCCCCGGTTCGAGAGGGACAGGGAACTGCTGGAGAGGGGACAGCAAAGGGCTACCGAGATGCTGAGGGATGGGACACCTCTCTGATGGAGAAAGGCTGAGGGATTTGGGTCTCTTCAGTCTGGAAAAAAGACGGCTGAGGGGGGATCTTATAAACGCTTATAAATACTTCAAGGGGGGTGTCAGGAGGACGGGGCCAGGCTCTTCTCAGTGGTGCCCAGGGACAGGACAAGAGGTAACGGGCACAAACTTGACCATGGGAAGTTCCATCTCAACATGAGGAGGAACTTCTTTCCCGTGAGGGCGGCAGAGCCCTGGCACAGGCTGCCCAGAGAGGTGGGGGAGTCTCCGTCTCTGGAGACATCCCAAACCCGCCTGGACGCGTTCCTGTGCCACCTGCTCTGGGTGACCCTGCTCTGGCAGGGGGTTGGACTGGTTGATCTCCGGAGGTCCCTTCCAACCCTATGGTTCTATGGTTGAGGTGAAAAACAGTTAATAATTGAAACAAAAGGATGGTAACAATAACAATGAATTATAATGGACAAGAAAATAACAGAGAGAGAGAGAAATGAACCCTGAGACAGACAAGCGATGCAAAGGAAAGCACTTGCTCACCACCAACCGACCGATGCCCAGCCAGTCCCTGAGCAGCAGACCCCATCAGCCTCCCCCCAGGTTTGTCACTGAGCACGACGTCATATGGCACGGAATGTCCCTTTGGTCAGCTGGGGTCGGCTGTCCCAGCTGTGTCCCCTCCCAATGCCCTGTGCACCCCCAGCCTGCTCGCTGGTGGGGTGGGCTGAGGAGCAGGAAGGGCCTTGACGCTGCGTAAGCACTGCTCAGCCATAAAGAAAACATCCCTGTGCGACCAGCACTGTTTCCAGCACGAATCCAAAACGTCGCCCCATAGGAGCCACTATGAGGAAAATGAATTCCATCCCAGCCAACACCCGCACAGCTCCGCGGAACAAGAGAGGATTTTGATGCTGGGAGAAATGACGACTCGCCAGCTTTGCGGAGCATGGGTGCCTTTCCGTGCCCTGAGACGTCTCAGGAAGGGCAGGTTGGGCTAAACCTTCTCTCCTCCTCCCCTCCGGGCTTTGTGGTCTAGCGGCGCAGCTGGGGCTTTGCTGTCAGGACAGCCTGGGTCCAGGGGTGTCTGCTTGGCCCACTCAGGGTGTGCCCACATGGGAAGGAATCACGGAATTTTCACGGAATCATGGAATTTTCCGAGTTGGAAGGGACCTCTAGGGACCATCCAGTCCCACTCCCCTGCTAGAGCAGCATTGCCCGGAGCACATCACTCAGGGCTGCGTCCAGGCGGGGCTTGAAAGTCCCCAGAGAAGGGACCCCACAACCCCCCTGGGCAGCCTGTTCCAGGGCTCTGTCACCCTCACCGTAAAGAAGTTTTTCCTCATATTTGATGGGGGATGCTCGTTCCAGCTTTATTAAAAATCAAAGAATTATTCAAATATACCGCCCTTTTCCAGAGGCTGACTTCAGCTCTCCCGGGCTCAGCAAAGCCAGCAGCACAGCGACCGCAGGCTCCACCCCGACGGTGGCTGTTTCTTTGGTGTTCCCAGGTTCAGCAAGGTCTGAGCTGCCAGGGACTGGACTGATGGTTCTGCGTCGTTCACCAAGGGCTCGAGGGCTGTGACAGAAAGAAACACAGCAGTGGTGAAACCCCACCGCCTGCAGAGACACCCCCCCCCGTGCCAGCCCCGTCCGTCTCTTTCTCTGGCCAGGAGGAGCAGCTGAAAGCTGATGCTCAGGAATGCCCTGTGTGCCCCGACATGTTCCTCTACTCCTGAAGCGCCTCTTGGATAGATTGGATCGATGGGCCAACACTAACGGGATGAGCTTCAACAAGGCCAAGTGCCGGGTCCTGCACTTGGGCCACAACAAGCCCATGGACGCTCCGGGCCTGGGGCAGTGTGGCCGGAGAGCTGCCGGGCGGAAAAGGACCTGGGGGTTCCCATTGCCAAGCGGCTGAACACGAGCCAGCAGCGTGCCCAGGTGGCCAAGAAAGCCAATGGCATCCTGGCTCGTGTTAGAAATGGTGTGACCAGCAGGAGGAGGGAGGTGATTGTCCCCCCGTACTCAGCACTGGGGAGGCCACACCTCGAGTGTTGTGTCCCGTTTTGGGCACCCCAATACGAGAGAGACATCGAGGGGCTGGAGCGAGGGCAGAGGAGGGCAACGGAGCTGGGGAAGGGCCTGGAGAATAAATCCGATGAGGAGCCATTGAAGGAGCTGGGAGTGTTTAGTGTGAGGAGGAGGAGGCTGAGGGGAGACCTCATCACTCGCTACAACCACTTGAAAGGACGTTGTAGAGAGGTTGGTGCTGGTCTCTTCTCCCAGGTAATTAGGGATAGAACAAGAGGGAATGGGTTCAAGCTGCAGCAGGAGAGGTTTAGGCTGGACATTAGGAAAAAATTCTTCCCAGAAAGAGTGGTCGGACACTGGAATAGGCTGCCCGGGGAGGTGGTGGAGTCACCATCCCTGAGTGTGTTTCAGACTCGTTTAGATGTTGGTGTTGGGGGATGTGGTGTAGGGGAGAACTCTGTGGAGTGGGGCTGATGGTTGGACTCGATCATCCCAAGGGTCTTTTCCAACCTGAATGATGAGACTATGATTCTATGAAGCAGTTTCCTGCAGCACGGCCAGGGATGGCAGCCCCTGCCCAGGCTCCGTCCCCTGCCCCACCAGCCGCGGCCAGCACAGCACTGCCCCTACTCACCGTCGCAGATGTCCCGCAGCTTCTTCCTATCTCGGTCCCTCAGGGGCCGCGCACCCAGCCCTAGGCACAGAGCTCCGTCAGACCCCCTGCTCCCCAGCACGCCCCGGCAGCACGGCCCCCGGCCCTGCCATCCCGCCTGCGCGCCCTCCTGCCCCTCGGCAGGGCTGACCCCGGGGAAGGAGAGTCCCCGAGGGCGGTGGGACTGAGCAAGGCTCCCAGCGAGCCCACCTGCGTGGTGGGCCCTCCTCGGGGCAGCCGGGGGCCTGGCTGCCAAAAGAGGGACCCCGGGGGACGTGGCTCACCGATGAACCTGACGGCTGCCTCTCGCAAGGTGGCCTGAGCGTTGTGCAGGTACAGCAGGCTCTGAAAGAGATAGTCTTCCGCCCTGCTCCTGCCATACGCTAACTGGAGAGAGCACAAGGGAACGGGGCTGGCACAGACCCTCTCCAGCCATGCGGAGCCATCCCTCCTACCAGCACCCCCCTTCCATCCCAGCGCTTCCCGTCTCCCAGCCAGGAGCCCTGCGGGGCTGAGGTCCACAGGGAGCTGCAGGCAGAGGGGGCCCAGGGGTGGCGAGACCCCTCTGTCCCACCACCGGGGCCCAGATGGGCCAGGGTCTCCTTCAGCACCCCGGGGGCAGGGAGGGGAGAGGGGCCTGGAGAAGAGCCCTTGGGGGCTCCGTGCTTGAGGGCAGGGAAGGAGGATGCAGCTCCAGGCTGGAGCAGAGGCAGAGCTGTACAGCCCAGCCCATGGGCACCCGGGGCAGCCCTCATCCCACCCGGCCGTGGGGCCTGGGGGTTGTCCTCACCAAGGACTCTCCGATCTGGTGTGCCTGCTGTGTCTTGGCCAGGTGGCCGAGCTTCTTCCACCCCAGGAACTCTGTACAGGCGAGGAGGGTGTCCCTAGAGGCCTGCAGAGAAGCAGAGATGGCACCAGAGCCCAGGGAAGGAGACCTGGCATCCTCCTCCTCTTGGCCAGGCTCCGAGCCTTTCCCAGCCCCTTATGGGAAGGGGCAGCGAGGGACCGAGGCTGAACTGGGTTCAGTGCCCAGGGCAGGGACACGGGGCAGCCACCACCTCGGGTGTCTCGTGCTGCCGGCCAGCAGAAGAGAGATCCTGACGAGCTGCTGAGCTGCCGCCAGGGATGGGGGCAAAGTGAAGGGCAAAGGAGCTGTGGGCCCTCGGCTGTAGGCAGTGAGGGCGGGAGTCCCAGAGACAGCGGGGCAGGGCAGGACAGGGCCAGCAGCACCTCCCACGGGCATCCCCCAGCAGGACGCTCGGCTGCCCAGCTGGGGCTGCCCCAGCTCCTTCACGGCCAGGCTGAGGGTGGGCAGAGCTTTGATCCGGGGCCGCAGGGCCAGTCCGCCGCCGGCTGTATCTCCCCACCGCTCTCCCTGCCCCAGGCTGGGGAACACGCTGGCTCTCCACCCGCTGCGGGCACCGCACCCCTCTGCAGAGACCAAGTTCACTGGCCCAGTGCAGAGGGACCTGGGCGAGCAGGGCTTTGCTTCTGCAGCGATCCTGCTCTCGGGGAGCCGGGACGTGCCCTGGCCCAAACATCTGGGGGTCTCTTGGGCACAGCCCTGGGGGACAGCGATTGGAGGTCCGGCCTCCCACACTTGCAGGGACAGCTGGGAAGCCTGCAGGGACTCGGGTGTTCGGTGGCCAGGGGCTGGTTTGGCCACGTCACCTTCTCCACCCTTGCTCACGCTGGGTCTGCGGGGACCCTTCAGGGCTGCGCTGGAGGAGGGCTGAACGGGGGGAGCAGGGCTGGGAGGGCACCCCGGCACCCCGTCCACCTCTGCAGCGGGGGGGGAAGGGGAAAGCAGTGGTGAGACCAGTGCGGGGAAGGAAGGGAGCAGTGGGACCCCGAGATGACACACATTCCCAGACTCTGGTCTCCCGCAGCCCTTGCCCCTTACGCCCAGGCCACCCCCGCGGTGTCAGCACACCCTTCCCCAACGACACTGGTCACGGCACCTTGGCCACGCTCTCGTTCTTTTCGTTCATATGGAGGAAGAGTGGGAGCAGGGCCCTCCGCACTGTCTTCTTCATCATTCTCTTGTTTCTCCCCACTGCGGCCTTCATCACATCTTTGAAGAGGCTGATGGAGAGCTCCCGCACCTGGCTGGACTCCTGGCAGGGAGAAGGACAGGGGGACTTCAGCAACAGCCGCTCCCTGCCCACGGTGAGCAAGGGCGTTAGCGTGGCTGATGTGAGGGGAGATGCGCTGGGCTCGGATCCTGACCACAGGAGCTGTGGGACCGATGTGCAGCTGAGGCTGAATGGCCCCACAGCCCTGAAAGGCCAGGCAAGAGGAGCGAGGAGGGCAGCCCTGCGCGAGTGCTGCCCACCGGGCCGGGCTGAGGGGCAGCTGTCTGTGCGGAGCGCCCATCTGTAGGGCTGAGGTGCCCACGGCAGCCTTACATCATCAAAGAGGGGTGGGAGCTTCTCCACCAGCTGCAGAGCAGTGCGGCTGGCCCCCTTCCTCTTCATGCGATCCATCATGTTCCTGAGGAATACCAGGGCCTTCATCTTGATGTCAGCGTTGGCATCCTGCAGCTTCTCCATGATGTCTGGCAGCAGGACCTGCATTTTTCTTGCCTGCGTGAAACCCACAGTTTCCTTGTTGTGAAGCGGTGAAAGGCCACCCTGGCAAAAATGCACTGGTTGCTGAGCGCCAGCCTCCCGTCCGCCTTCCCAGCAGGTGGCACAGGAGTCACTGCAGCCTCCTGGCCGGCACTGGCCACTGATGGGATGCAGGGAGAGCAGGAGGAAGGGAAGGGATTGCGGGAGAGCAGCATCCCCTTACTCAGCCATGCCCTTTACCGACCAGCCGGAAGGGGCAGATGGACTGGTAACCCTCTGTGCCTGGAGGGCTCCCCAGGCACCACCAGCCCCCTCCATAGCAGGGAGGGTGACTGGAGCTGACACCCCACCTTCTGACTCCCAGCCACAGCCAAGCCACCGCATCACCCACTGCCCCAGGCTCCAGCTGCCAACGTGGCTCCACTTGGCTACACCCCACTCACCATCTTACGTGTCCTGGATGAGAGCGTGATGAGAGCGCTGAGCACCAGCGAGAGCATCACGGAGTTTGGACGCCTCAGGTACCTCTGGGCTCTGTACAGGGCAGCAAACTTCTCGGCGTCAATGTCATTGCGGAGCAGCAGCTGAAACGAAGACAGCGGTGAGAGAGCAGCAGAGCCCGCGGGGCTCCCTCCGCCACGCTGGCACGAAGGAGGCGTGACCCGCCAGCGGTGGACATCATCTCCTCTCGCCAGACTGGAAGCCCCCCCAGGCTGTGCAGAGGCCTCTGCCCCAGGCCCAGCACCTGGCCTGGCTCTGGCTTCTGCCCCTTTCTCTGCCACAGGTTTCTGGGCTGCAGAGCAGGGCGGGGGGATGCAGGCAGGGGGGATGCAGGCAGGGGGGATGCAGACAGGGGGGATGCAGGCAGGGGGGATGCAGGCAGGGGGATGCAGGCAGGGGGATGCAGGCAGGGGGGGATGCAGGCGGGGGGATGCAGACAGGGGGGATGCAGGCAGGGGGATGCAGACAGGGGGGATGCAGGCAGGGGGATGCAGGCAGGGGGATGCAGGCAGGGGGGATGCAGGCGGGGGGATGCAGGCAGGGGGATGCAGACAGGGGGATGCAGGCAGGGGGATGCAGGCAGGGGGGATGCAGACAGGGGGATGCAAACAGGGGGGATGCAGGCAGGGGGATGCAGGCAGGGGGATGCAGGCAGGGGGGATGCAGACAGGGGGATGCAGGCAGGGGGGATGCAGACAGGGGGATGCAGACAGGGGGGATGCAGGCAGGGGGATGCAGGCGGGGGGATGCAGGCAGGGGGGATGCAGACAGGGGGATGCAGGCAGGGGGGATGCAGACAGGGGGATGCAGAGAGGGGGATGCAGAGAGGGGGATGCAGGCGGGGGGATGCAGGCAGGGGGGATGCAGACAGGGGGATGCAGGCAGGGGGATGCAGGCGGGGGGATGCAGGCAGGGGGATGCAGGCAGGGGGATGCAGACAGGGGGGATGCAGGCAGGGGGATGCAGACAGGGGGGATGCAGGCGGGGGGATGCAGGCAGGGGGATGCAGACAGGGGGGATGCAGACAGGGGGATGCAGACAGGGGGGATGCAGGCGGGGGGATGCAGACAGGGGGATGCAGACAGGGGGGATGCAGGCAGGGGGATGCAGACAGGGGGGATGCAGGCGGGGGGATGCAGACAGGGGGATGCAGACAGGGGGGATGCAGACAGGGGGATGCAGGCAGGGGGGATGCAGACAGGGGGATGCAGACAGGGGGATGCAGGCAGGGGGATGCAGGCAGGGGGATGCAGGCAGGGGGGATGCAGACAGGGGGATGCAGGCAGGGGGGATGCAGACAGGGGGATGCAAACAGGGGGGATGCAGGCAGGGGGATGCAGGCGGGGGGATGCAGGCAGGGGGGATGCAGACAGGGGGATGCAGGCAGGGGGGATGCAGACAGGGGGATGCAGGCAGGGGGGATGCAGGCAGGGGGATGCAGGCGGGGGGATGCAGGCAGGGGGGATGCAGACAGGGGGATGCAGGCAGGGGGATGCAGGCGGGGGGATGCAGGCGGGGGGATGCAGGCAGGGGGATGCAGACAGGGGGGATGCAGGCAGGGGGATGCAGACAGGGGGGATGCAGGCGGGGGGATGCAGGCAGGGGGATGCAGGCAGGGGGATGCAGACAGGGGGGATGCAGGCGGGGGGATGCAGGCAGGGGGATGCAGACAGGGGGGATGCAGGCAGGGGGATGCAGACAGGGGGGATGCAGACAGGGGGATGCAGGCAGGGGGATGCAGACAGGGGGATGCAGACAGGGGGGATGCAGACAGGGGGGATGCAGGCAGGGGGGATGCAGGCGGGGGGATGCAGGCGGGGGGATGCAGGCAGGGGGGATGCAGACAGGGGGGATGCAGACAGGGGGGATGCAGGCAGGGGGATGCCGACAGGGGGATGCAGACAGGGGGATGCAGGCAGGGGGATGCAGGCGGGGGGATGCAGGCAGGGGGATGCAGACAGGGGGGATGCAGGCAGGGGGATGCAGACAGGGGGGATGCAGACAGGGGGGATGCAGGCAGGGGGATGCAGACAGGGGGATGCAGACAGGGGGGATGCAGGCAGGGGGGATGCAGGCAGGGGGATGCAGGCAGGGGGGATGCAGGCAGGGGGATGCAGACAGGGGGGATGCAGACAGGGGGGATGCAGGCAGGGGGGATGCAGGCAGGGGGATGCAGGTAGGGGGGATGCAGGCAGGGGGATGCAGACAAGGGGGATGCAGACAGGGGGGATGCAGGCGGGGGGATGCAGACAGGGGGGATGCAGGCAGGGGGGATGCAGGCGGGGGGATGCAGACAGGGGGGATGCAGGCGGGGGGATGCAGGCGGGGGGATGCAGACAGGGAGATGCAGACAGGGGGGATGCAGACAGGGGGATGCAGGCGGGGGGATGCAGACAGGGGGATGCAGGCAGGGGGATGCAGACAGGGGGGATGCAGACAGGGGGGAAGCAGAGCGCTGCCTGGGCAGGCGCAGGCTTTGTGTTTGTGCACCTGGGCCAAAAGGGCCCAGGGCGGCCCCACATGTCTGGCAGGGGGTCTGGCTGGTGCTGGGCAGCCCCTAAGGGGCTGTGTCCATCTGTACGGGGGGAGGTGGCCATTTGGAGGCAGACAGGGTGTGAGGGCTCCGTGCCTGTTTCCCTGGAGAGGCAGGCACAGCCCTGAGGATGAGCATGGCCACTCACAGACAAGGGATAGATGCAGGCGTCCTCCGTGGCACAGCTGAACACCTTGTGCACCCGCTGGTCCTGGAGCACGCTGAGCAGCTCCGTCAAGACAGTCCACAGACCCCAAGGCACAGAGATCATCACCTCCCACATGGCCAGGGCAGCGCTGCAGACCCAGAGCGCTGCGTCAGCGGGGCTGCCTCGGCCACTGCACCGTGCCTGGGGCAGCCTCACACAATCAGAATTGTTCAGGTTGGAAGAGACCCTTGGGATCATCGAGTCCAACCATCAGCCCCACTCCACAAAGTTCTCCCCTACACCACATCCCCCAACACCAACATCTAAACGAGTCTGAAACACACTCAGGGATGGTGACTCCACCACCTCCCTGGGCAGCCTATTCCAGTGTCCGATCGCTCTTTCTGGGAAGAATTTTTTCCTAATGTCCAGCCTAAACCTCCCCTGCTGCAGCTTGAACCCATTCCCTCTTGTTCTATCCCTAATTACCTGGGAGAAGAGACCAGCACCAACCTCTCTACAACATCCTTTCAAGTGGTTGTAGCGAGTGATGAGGTCTCCCCTCAGCCTCCTCTTCCTCACACTAAACACTCCCAGCTCCTTCAATGGCTCCTCATCGGATTTATTCCCCAGGCCCTTCCCCAGCTCCGTTGCCCTCCTCTGCCCTCGCTCCAGCCCCTCGATGTCTCTCTCGTATTGGGGTGCCCAAAACGGGACACAACACTCGAGGTGTGGCCTCCCCAGTGCTGAGCACAGGGGGACAATCACCTCCCTCCTCCTGCTGGTCACACCATTTCTAACACGAGCCAGGATGCCATTGGCTTTCTTGGCCACCTGGGCACGCTGCTGGCTCGTGTTCAGCCGCTTGGCAATGAGAACCCCCAGGTCCTTTTCCGCCCGGCAGCTCTCCAGCCACACTGCCCCAGGCCCGGAGCGTCCATGGGGTTGTTGTGGCCCAAGTGCAGGACCCGGCACTTGGCCTTGTTGAAGCTCATCCCGTTAGTGTTGGCCCATCGATCCAATCTATCCAAGTCTCTCTGTAGAGCCTCCCTGTCCTCATGTAGATCAACACTCTCGCTTAACTTGGTGTCATCTGCAAACTTACTGATGAAACACTCCATGTCCTTATCAAGGTCATCAATAAAAATATGAAACAGAAATGGTTCCAACACTGAGCCCTGAGGGACACCACTTGTGACCGGCCGCCAGCTGGATTTAACTCCATTGACCACCACTCTTTGGGACCATCCAGCCAGCCAGTGCTTGATCCAGCACGTCGTATGCTCATCCAGGCCATGAGCAGCCAGTTTTTCCACAAGAATTCTATGGGGAACAGTGTCAAATGCTTTTCGAAAGGCCCTCTCCGGACCGTGGCTGTGCTGCAGCCCTGGCCCTGCTGCCCCCTTTGCTTGTGGGTGTCCGGGCCCCTGACCGGGCAGGCGGGAGGGGGCTGCGGTGGTGTTCCCCCTGGGGCTGGGAGGAGTGTGGTGGTGGGGCTCTGGCTTGGCCAGCTCTGGCTGCTGCCGGCCTGGTGACCCACTGGTTCTGGGAAGCGTGGTGGGATGGAGGGCCCTGCTCCTCAGGCGCGTCCTGCAATATTCCTTGTGTCTGGCAGCCAGAGAGTCCCCGTGTCCCTCTCCCCACAGGGAACAAGCCCTCAAAGCTGTCGGGGCTAGTACCTGTCACACGTTGGCGAGATATTCAACAGGCTCCTGACCACTTCCTTGGGGCACCAATGGGTCATTAGGAGAAGGAGTGAGTCCAGGCTGTGCCGCGCTGGCTCGGTGCGGATGCACTCCACGTTTTTGTGGATGTACCTCATGAACTTTGGCACCTGGAGAGGACACAGGTGAGGATGGTGCGGCCACTGGAGTGCAGCCATTTCTCCAGCTGCCACTGAAACTGCTGCCCTTCCCATCCCTCTCTGTTGCCCTGAAAAGGCTTCAGGTGCCCGAGAGAGCTGGCTTAGGGAAGGAGGGAAGAACAAGGCCCGGCAGGGCTCAGGCAGGGCAGTCCAGCCACAGGGCACCTACGTCCGTCATCCAGTAGCCAGGGTCTAGCACAGCCATGGCCAGGATTTTGATGCCCATCTGCCTGTCACAGATGTCATCTGCTGTCAAGGCCTCAATGGCAACGAGGATGATGTCTGTCACCTGAGAAGGCTCGAGGCATCCAAACACCTACGGGAGGAAGGAAGGGAGGGAGGGAAGCCATGTCATGCCAAGCACCCCGATGGTGCTGCTGGGCTGAGCACCCGAGGAGCTCTGGTGACAGATGCCCGGCAGTGCCGGCAGCAGTGTCCGCAGGAAAGGTGGCAGCAGGGGCTGCAGCCTCTGCAGGGCAGAGGGTGAGAGCAGAGGGTCCCCAGGGTGAGGGAGGAGGCTTGGGCTCATGGACACAGCATGCTGGCCCGACAGAGAACCAGGGCTCGCTGGTGGCCAGGAGGGCTGGAGCTGCTGCTGGGACACTGGAGTGCCGCCCTCACATAGTCCCTGCGTGGGGACAGCAGGAACCCTCTCACCGGGGACAGGGAGGCCATGCCAGCCCCACTGATTCTGGGTCCCTTTGCTCACACAAGCCTCCTGCTGGTGACACGGACAAGAGTCCCAGGAAGGGGGCAGCTCATTACCGTGGTCATGTTGCTGAAGTCAAGTGAAGAAGGCAAGCTGCTGCTCTCGGAATCCTGACTCAGTTGGAGCTCTGGATGCTCTGGATTCTCCTCTGGCAGCGTCTCGTCTACAAGGAGGGGAAACACAGAAGGGTCAGTAGGACACGGCATCTTTGCCAACAAGCTTCCCAAAGGGTGAAAAGAGCTTTAAGCTCGGCACGGCTGAGGAAGAGGCTGTGCTCGGGAGGGCTCCCAGCCCCGAGCACCCCTGGCATTCAAGCCCTGCTGTGCCCCCTGCCCGTGGGACCCCTGCTGACGGTGTGCCACGGAAACGGGATTCCGGCATCGAGGTGGTCGCAGCCGCAGGCCCTGCCAGTCCCGGAGGGGCTCCTCACTCACCGGTCTGCAGCAGCTGGACCGTGGTCACCTTGTAGGGCTCCACGGGAGACGTGGTCTCCCGGGGAGCTGCCACCTCCTCCCAGGCCACCCTGGGGCTGCTGGGGGGTGTCTCTGCCATCCTGAGAAGTGGAGGAAAGTCTGGGGGAGGTGGGGAAGGGCAAATTAAGGGAAACGCCTCGGTGCCGCAGGGCTGCCGGGGCAGCGGGAAGGACGTGGGCTGTGCCTGGGGGCTTCTCGCCAGCTCCGCGCTCCTGCCCTGTCCCGTCACTGTCCTGACGGACACTGCAGGGCCGTGGCCACACTGGCTTTATGTGGTGCTGTGGGGTGTGTGATGTCACAAAGGGTCCCCCCCCCGGGCCAGGAGGGGCAGAGCGTCCACTGTGGGGCGCAGGGAGCCAGCTCGCCAATGGCCAATGGTCCTCTCAAGTGCCCCCAGGGCCCCCATCTGCCCTTATGTTCCCTCAGGACCTTCCTGTACCCTCCGGCTCATCCCAGAGCCGTGTGTTCACACACCCTGTCGTGGCCCCAGGACATCCCTGGGAGAATCCCGCTTCTCCCCATCTGTGTAGTGCTCTCCTCACATCTCTACAGTTTCTGGCATCTCACAGTTACCTCCTTTCCCCCACTCTGAAAATCTCCTTCAGTACCAGGAAGCAAAAGGTGTTTACGCCTGCTCCTCCCACAGAATCACCGAATGGCAGGGGCTGGGAGGGACCTTCGGCGATCATCTCCTCCAACCCCCTGCCAGAGCAGGGTCACCTACAGTCAGAGGTTGGAGACAATCACGTCCAGGCGGGTTTGGAATCTCTCCAGAGCAGGAGACTCCGCACCTCTCTGGGCAGCCTGTGCCAGGGCTCTGCCACCCTCACAGGAAAGAAGTTTTTCCTCATGTTCAGATGCAATTTCCCGTGTTCCAGTTTGTGCCCGTTGCCCCTTGTCCCATCCCAAGGCACCACTGAGAAGAGTCTGGCCCCATCCTCTTGCCCCCCGCCCTTTAGCTGTTGCTGAGCGTTGATGAGATCCCTCTCAGCCTGCTCTTCTCCAGGCGGAACAGCCCCGGGGCTCCCAGCCTTTCCCCAGCACAGAGATGCTCCAGCCCCTCAGCATCTCCGCAGCCTCCGCTGGACCCTCTCCAGCAGTTCCCCGTCCTTCTGGAACCGGGGAGCCCAGAACTGGCCCCAGTGCTCCAGCTGTGGCCTCCCCGGGGCAGAGCCGAGGGGGAGGGTGACCTCCCTCGACAAGCGGCCACGCTCTTTTTAATGCCCCCCAGGAGACCACTGGCCGCCTTGGCCACAAGGGCCCATCGCTGGCTCATGGCCATCCCGTTGTCCCCCAGGACTCCCAGGTCTCTTCCCACCGAGCTGCTCTCCAGCAGGTCACCCCCAACCTGTCCCGGTGCGGGGGGTTATCCCTCCCCAGGGGCAGCACCTGCACTTGCCCTTGTTGAACTTCATCAGGTTCGTCTCTGCCCAGCTCCCCGGCCTGTCCAGGTCTCTCTGGATGGCAGCACGGCCTTCTGGTGTGTCAGCCACCCCCCAGCTTTGTGTCATCAGCAAACGTGCTGAGGGTCACTCTGTCCCCTCATCTGGGTCGTTGATGAATGTGTTGAACAAGACCGGCCCCAGTACGGACCCCTGGGGAACACCACTGGTTACAGGCCTCCAACTGGACTCTGCGCCGCCGATCACAACCCTCTGAGCTCTGCCATTCAGCCAGTTCTCAATCCACCTCACTGTCCACTATGGACAAAACCCCTGGGGCAGCGACCCTGGAGAAGTCTGGGGCTGCTTCCTGGCCCTTCAGCTCTGTCCCCAAGGGGCCAAAAACTTCAGGGAGATTCCTGGGAACGGTCTGGAGGAGATAACTGGCATGCACCTGCCCCTAACACGTACAAACTCCATCATGCAGCGATGTGTACCTTCCCCAACACAGTGCCCTTCGAGTAGAAACCTTAGAGGAGTTGGGGCTGCTGCCTGGGAATTTGCCTTTCTCCAGAAATAAAACAAAATGCTCCTGGAGGTGCCTGGCAGGAGCCCCGTGGTGCTGCCAGGCACGGACCTGCCTCCAGCATGAACGAATCTCTTCACTTCACTGCCCAGGAGTCGTAGGCATCTTCTACTCAGGACTTCAGAACTCACGGCAGAAGGGCAAAACACTCCAGAGCTGTCTGGGAGGCCTCCCAGCAAGGTACAGAGCACGGACCTGCCTCCAGCATGAACAAAACTCCTCGGGTGGCTTCCCTGGAGGAGTCTGGGGCTGCTACCTGCGCCATTCAGCTGTCTCCAGACAGGAAAAACCATTCTGGAGCTGCCTGAGAGGAGTCCAAAGGACCTTCCCCTAGCTCACACAACGCTCTCTGGGTAGCTACTCTAAAAGAGCCTGGGGCTGCTAGCTGGGACTTAGCTGTCTCCAAAAGAAAACCAAAATGCTCCTGCAGATTCCTAGGAAGAGTTTTGGGGTGCTAGCACGCATGGACCAGCCTCCAACCTGCACAATGTTCTTTGGGTATATGCCTTAGAAGAGCCGGAGGTTGCTACCTGGGAATTTGCTTGTCTCCACAAGAAACCAAAATGCTCCTGGAGATTCCTGGGAGGAGTCCATGGGAGTTAACAGGAATGAACCTGCCCCTAATACTGACAAAACTCCACAGGTAGCTACCGTGCAGGAGCCTGGAGACCTGCAAAATCCATCCATCTCCCAAGGAGGCCAACACACTCCTGGAGATGCTGCGAAGGAGTCCTGGGGAGCCACCAGGCATGGACTTTCCCCCAACATACACAATGCTCTTCAAGCAGTTACTCCTGAAGAGTCTGGGGAACTGGGAGCCTGGGAATCCACCTGGCTCTGGAAGAAACCCAAATGCTCCTGAAGATAGATGCCTGGAAGTTTTGGGGTGCTACCAGGCACGGACCTGCTTCTAACATGAACGGATCTTATCAGGTAACTACTGGGGGCTGCTACCTGGGAATTTGCCTTTCTCCAGAAGAAACCCAAATGCTCCTGGAGATGCCTGGGAGGAGTCCTGGGAAGCTACCAGGCACGGACCTGCCTCCAACATGAACAAAACTCTCCAACTAACTACTTAGGAGAAATTTGGCGCTGCTATCCAGGACTTTATCTGTCTCCAAGGGAAGCCAAAACGCTCTTCTGAGATACCTGGGAGAAGTCCCTGGGAGCTGCGGAAAATGGACCTGCCTCACACATGAAGAAAACTTTTCAGGTAACTACACAGGAGTCATCGTACGCAGCTGTTACCCAGGACTTCAGCGGTCTCCAGGCAAGGTCAAAACACTCCACAGCTGCCTGGGAGAAGTACCAGATTGCTACAGGGCATGGACCTGCCTCCGACATTGACAAAAGTCCAAGGATTCCTTGGAGGAGTCTGGAGTTGCTTCCTGTGATTTCAGCTGCCTATCACGTACTCAGCCACCCAGGACATCACAAGCACCTGGAGAAGCCAGGAGCCTTCTCCTGCTCTAGGAGCTACAAAGCCACCAGTGACGGCACCAGCAGGGGCACAAGCCAGGAGCGGGCTCTGGCCCTGACACCTGCTCAGGCATGTGGGACCTTGCAAGCCCATGAAGAATCATAGAATCATGGAATCATTTAGGTTGGAAAAGACCCTTGGGATCACCGAGTCCAACCATCAGCCCCACTCCACAAAGTTCTCCCCTACACCACATCCCCCAACACCAACATCTAAACGAGTCTGAAACACACTCAGGGATGGTGACTCCACCACCTCCCTGGGCAGCCTATTCCAGTGTCCGACCGCTCTTTCTGGGAAGAATTTTTTCCTAATGTCCAGCCTAAACCTCCCCTGCTGCAGCTTGAAGCCATTCCCTCTTGTTCTATCCCTAATTACCTGGGAGAAGAGACCAGCACCAACCTCTCTACAGTGTCCTTTCAAGGGGTTGTAGAGAGTGATGAGGTCTCCCCTCAGCCTCCTCTTCCTCACACGAAACACTCCCAGCTCCTTCAATGGCTCCTCATCGGATTTATTCCCCAGGCCCTTCCCCAGCTCCGTTGCCCTCCTCTGCCCTCGCTCCAGCCCCTCGATGTCTCTCTCGTATTGAGGTGCCCAAAACGGGACACAACACTCGAGGTGTGGCCTCCCCAGTGCTGAGCACAGGGGGACAACCACCTCCCTCCTTCTGCTGGTCACACCATTTCTAACACGAGCCAGGATGCCATTGGCTTTCTTGGCCACCTGGGCACGCTGCTGGCTCCTGTTCAGCCGCTTGGCAATGGGAACCCCCAGGCCCTTTTCCGCCCGGCAGCTCTCCAGCCACACTGCCCCAGGCCCGGAGCGTCCATGGGGTTGTTGTGGCCCAAGTGCAGGACCAGGCACTTGGCCTTTTTGAAGCCAAGGGCCTCCTCCTCCTAACCCGTCACCTCCACATACACCTATAACTTCACAGCCTCGGCGTTCATTCATACCCAGTCAACTACTTGACCAGAAGCAGCGGCAGGAGCCAGGCCCTGCTCCTTCCCTGGCACCTCTCCTGGCACAGGTGACACCACAAGCACATGAACAAGCCAGGTGCCTCCTTCTACAAAGGGCCACCAGGATGCTGAGGGGATGGGACACCTCTCTGACGGAGAAAGGCTGAGGGATTTGGGTCTCTTCAGTCTGGAAAAAAGACGGCTGAGGGGGGATCTTATCAACACTTATAAATACTTCAAGGGGGGTGTCAGGAGGACGGGGCCAGGCTCTTCTCAGTGGTGCCCGGGGACAGGACAAGGGGTAACGGGCACAAACTTGACCATGGGAAGTTCCACCTAAACATGAGGAGGAACTTCTTCCCCGTGAGGGCGGCAGAGCCCTGGCACAGGCTGCCCAGAGAGGTGGGGGAGTCTCCGTCTCTGGAGACATCCCAAACCCGCCTGGACGCGTTCCTGTGCCACCTGCTCTGGGTGACCCTGCTCTGGCCGGGGGTTGGACTGGGTCATCTCCAGAGGTCCCTTCCCACCCTGCCATTCTGTGATTCTACCCCAGCGCCTGCTCCGCTGCCAGTGCCATCACAAGCCCCTGCTTGAGCCCAGGAGCGTCCTCACCGCCAACACCTTGGCTTTTTCCCCTCCATCTCCACCTCTGTCTCCCAACTCCCCGCACTCCCCTCTCTCCCAGGCACCCTCTCACCCGCGATGCTACCCACGGCCTCTCTCTGTGTCTGTGTGGCCGACGGTACCTCAAACACGGTGTCTCAACCACCTCATCAGCATCTTCTTCATCATCTGTTTACGGCCGGCCCGAAAACAGCACCTTAGGTTGTCTTGGCTCTAGCGAAAGCAAAGGGTTTGGAATAAGGATACAAACAAGTTTCAGAGAAAGCAGGAGAGCGGAACAGGCAGAAAAGGTGCTGCGTCTCACCGGCCTTGAATTTCAGAGGAAGTTTCAAGGATTTTTTTTCTTTTTTCTTTTCAGTCGCTGCCCAAGCCAAGCGAAAGAACACACACCTGCTCTTTCACTAGAACTGAAAACAAGGCCAGCGAGTCTGGGTAATTACTCTTTTCTCCAGCACACGTTGGTTTGGGTTTTTTTTTTCCTTCAAACCTCGGTGAGTTCTGATGTGGGAATAGCAAACCGTCCTCTCCAAATCTTTAGAAAGAACAGTACATTGGAGGGAAATGCTTCATAAAAGCTCTAATTGACACGTTTCCACTGTCAAAGGTTATAAAGCTTTTGAGTATCTTCGCCAGCCTCGTCTTCTTCACTGTCTTCTGATGACGCTGTGACTCCCACACCTCAACAGAACACTAAACTGCCCAAGTATTCACGCAAATCGGATGTGGGAAAGCAACAGATTGGCGAGGAGGGCTGTAAATATGCTCAAGTGACTTGCACCTGGGGTGTTGGAAAACACATATATCACAGTAATCGTTGTCTAGTCTTGTGTGCTTGACAAGCAGAACATCTGCGCTTAGAGAACATAGGCCTATGGTGGACTCCGAGGCACCTGGTCGAACACGCTTGAGATTCCTGCCCTGCTGCCAGAAAAGATCAAAGCGCAGTGGAAAACTTCGCCTGTTTCAATCCCTGACGAACAGGCGAGAACAGCAGGTTCGGACAGCAAGGACTTAAGACACCAAAAAACACTCTAGTGGGGACTCCCTCACTTGGGAGGAAGAGGAGCTGAGGAGGAGGGGGAGGAGGAAGAGGGGGCACCAGACCCGGACATTCGGCATTTCGGCCGCCAGGCCCGGGTCCGGGGCCACCGCGGACAGGAAAGCTCGGTGCCCCGCAGTTGGTGGGGCGGCAGAAGCGGTTCCCCGATTGGCGTGGGAGCGATCTCCAGGTACTTGAATACTTTTGAGGCCGGCCCCGGGGCGAGCGAGAAAGGGTGGTTTTGAGGCTGAAGGCGCCAGGAAAGCCCGGAGCACCAAGGGCTGTGCGGCGACGCAAGCGCTTCCCAGAGGGCTTTAAAACAAGCCACAGTTTTCCCTCCTGGCTCCTTGGGCATGGCAGCAATCTCCGGACATTGGCGATTTTTACGTCCTCTTTCACCTTTCCAACTTCCTCTTTTCTACTTTCCGCTTTCCGTTTTTCCCACGGCCCTTTTCCTCCTTCCCGCCTCCTTTCCCCATTCCCCTTCCTATTCCCTGTCCCATTTCCCTATTCCCTGTCCCATTTCCCTATTCCCCTTACTGGTTCCCCTTCCCGGTTCCCCTTCCCTTTTCCCATCTCCTTTCCTTTTCCCCTTCCCCTCCTTTCCTTTCCTTCCCTTCCTCCCTTCCCATTCCACTATTTCCTCTCCTCTTGCCCTTTCCATATTCCCCCTTCCCTTTTCCCCTCTCCCCTTCTTTCCCTTCGCCCTCTCCGCCAATCCTTTCGGGTTGCCTTATGAATTACAGCACCGGGGATTTCCCGCCCCTCCACACCCCCAAAAAAAAAAAACCAAACAAACCTTAAAAAACTTAAACCGCGGGGGGGAATCTCTTCTTTTGATGATTTTTTTTTTTTTTTGCCGAAACAAAACCGTAAAAAAAAAAAAAAAGGTTTAAAGTGTATAATTTACAAACTGAAGTGCCTGATTCCTGTCTGGCTTTCGGCGGCATCCTGTCCCAGTCGCACCTTGGCTGGCCAGATGTCCCCATGTCCCCCCTCCTCGTGTAGCACAGAAATAAACCCCCGTAGCTGAGTTATAACTGTGGATTTTGGAGAGGGAGAAATGTCCCGGTCCCAACTTCCCAGCTGCGTGAGGGAAATTAGCGCCAAAGAAAAGCCAAGGATTTTTATAGTGGGTTTTTGCTGGGTGTATGTGAAGCTCACGGGCGCCTTTTCATCCCAAGGGAAAGGGAAGGGACGAGGCGCTTCCCAACGGCAGCGCGAGGGTTCATTCTCACGCTAAGGACGTGTCCAAAATTGGAGAAATTAGACTTAATCCTGACTTTAGATCAGATCGCTCCGGTTTTTGGAGGCTGTGCTGTATTTCGAGCTGAGCTCTTTCCCCGGAATCCTCCTGTGGCTCCGCTCCTGCCCCCTCCCTCCGGCTGACAGAATTCCTCTACTTTCTCCTGGGCTGTTTTTTTTTTAAGATTCCGAGCTTTAATTGGGAATTTTTGGTTTTCCAGGTGCCTCGTTGGCCCCATCTCGTGCTGCTCCAGAGATGCCCCAGCCCAGGTTCACAGCCAGTGGCGGAGCCTCCGGAAGGGAAGGGGCTGGAACTGATCCTTCTGTTCATTTTTTGGGAGTGAAGAATTCAAAACCAGGGATGTGTGTGTGTGCTGGGGGGGGGTGATGGTGTCATTTGGGGCACCGCGATGTCACCGGAGGGGGGCGATGATGCGGTGGAGGAGCAGGGGAGTGGGGGGGGGGGGGGGGTTCCGTGGGGTTCCCCCGAAAAGAGGCGGGTGACAGCCCCAAAATGGCTAAAAATTCTTGGGATGCATTAAAAAAAAAGTTAAATCTCGTAACTTTGAGGCGTTGAAATAGAGAAAAATCTCTCGGTTTTGCTATGTATTGGAAAATAATATTCATTTCTGGATCTAAAATGAGCCCAAAATAAAAACCTCTCTCTCTCTCTCCGGATTCTGTGGATATGACGGGAAGGGATTTGGGCTATGAAAAGATTTTGAAAAGATTTCTTTCCGAAGAGCTATTGAAGTGTCAAAACGTGTGTCTCACCAGGCAGCTGGTCTAATTAGATATTCTATGTAATAAGTGTTAATATGGACCTTCAAATAGATGTGACTTTAAATAGATATTTTATAGGAGCGTAAATAGATAATATTTACTCTCTATGTGTATATACGTGTGTGTGCGCGTGTAAATCAAGAAGAGGAAATGTCTGTGCTGTATGAGGTTTCTAAAATGCAAAGAAAATCTATTTATAGGAAGGATTTGGAAACTTCCCCCCCACACACACCCGGTCTCTCCTGAAGACGTCAAAGCGCTTTCCAAAGCCGCCCCTTCCCCCGCTTTTCCCTCTTTTCCCATCCCCGTTTGGGGCCGATTCCCCCAAATCAGGGACTTTCCCCCCTCGGGGCCGCGCACCCCCCGCGGGAGCTGCCGCCAGGGGCACAGAAATACCCCGACCCCCCCGACTCTGGGTCTGCGCTGGGGAAACACACCCCCCCCCCTTGATTTTTTGGGGCGAAAATACCCCAATTTGGGGCTCCCGGGAAAGCTAAATCCACTTGGATTTGTGCAGCTGGAGAGGAGAAAAAAAAAAAACCAAAACCCAAACCACCACCATTTTCATGCAGGAAAGCAAAACCCACCAATTTTTATGTTGCGGAGGAGGCGCCACCCCCACCTCCCTGGTCCCCGGCGCACTCGCTGCTGTGTCACCCACCCACCCGCCCCCCCGGCCCCCGTGCAGCGTCCCGGGGGCTCCTTTTGGGGGGAAACCCCCTGCTGGGCAGGTTTTGGGTGCGGAGGCGCTGGCTGGCGCCGCCCGGGCTGCGGGAGCGGGGGGCGGGGAGCCCCGCACGCCGGGAAGCGGCCCCGGTCCCCGGCTGGAGCAACGCGGGCTGAGGGCGGCCACGGCTCGTCACAGCGATGAGCGCCGGGAGCGGGATAACGGGGCGGGTGCTGCCGCCCGGCGGCCGGAGGCCGTTCCTGCAGGTGGGGAGCGGCGGCCCCACGGGTGGTCCCCTCCTGGGACCCCCCCCGACCCTCTGAGAGCCCCCCCCGGGTCTTCTAGAATCCTCTGGGACCCTCTGCAGCCCCCTGGGACCCCCCTACACCACCCCCCCCCCAGGACCCCCAGAGACCCCTGGAGCCCCCCAGGACACCCCAGAGCTCTCTGGGACCCGCTGGAGCCCCCCTTGGTACTCCCCACATCCCCCTGGACCCCCCCCCCCCCCCCCCCAGAGCCCCCCAGGATCCCCTGGGACCCCTCATGTTCCTCCAGGACTCCCTGGAGCCTTCTGGGACCCCCACATTCCCCCTGGGGCCCTCTGGGACCCTCCCACACCCCCTCCAGGACCCCACAGGTCCCCCCAAAGCCCCCGAGAACATCCCAGAGATCTCTGGGATCCCCTGGAGTGCCCCCCTAGTACCCCCCACATCCCGTTGGGACCCCCCCACACCTCCTGAGAGCCACCCCAGTTCCCTCTAGGATCCCCTGGGACATCCTGGAGCCCCCTGGCACCCACCTACATCCCCCCAGAGCCCCCCAGGACCCCCTGGATCCCTCATATTCCCCCAGAACTCTCTGCCCCCCCACCCCCACTCACCCCCGGGACTCCCTGGAGCACCCTGGGACCCCCCTACATTCCCCCCGGGACCCATCCACACACACCCCCCCCAGGACACCCCAGAGCCCCCTGGGACCCTCCTGGGACGCCCCAGCCCCCACTGGGACCCCCTGGAGCCCTCCACGGTATGCCCCACATCCCCCTGGGACCCCCCGCACCCCCGGAGAGCCTCCTTAGAGCCCTCTAGGATCCCCTGGGACCCCCCTGGAGCCCCCCGGGACCCTCCCCCCCCCAGGACACTCCAGAGCCCTCTGGGACCCTCTGGAGCCCCCACCGGTACCTGCCACATCCCCCTGGGATCCCCCCCACATGCCCTGAGAGCCCCCCAGGGCCCTCCAGGACCCCCCGGGACCCCTCATGTTCCCCCAGGGCTCCCTGGAGCCTTCTGGAACCCCCCACATTCCCCCCAGGACCCCTTGGGAAGCTCACACACCCCCTCCAGGATCCCCCCTGGAGCCCCCCAAGACACCCCAGAGCCTTCTGGGACCCCCTGGAGACCCCAGAGACTTCCCGGGACCCTCCACACCCCCTGAGAGGCCCCCCCCCCCGAGCCCTCTAGGATCATCCGAGACCACCTGGAGCCCCCCAGAACACCCCTGAGCCCCCTGGGACCCTCCCCCACACCCCGGTACCCCTCACATCCCCCTGGGACCCTCCCGGGACCCCCCAGAGCCCTGCAGGACCCCCTGGGACCCTCTCCACGTTTCCCCCAGGACCCCCCGGGGCCCTCTGGAACCCTCCTGCACCCCCTTCAGGACCCCGAAGAGCCCCCCGGCGCCCTCCAGGACACCCCACAGCTGGGACCCCCTGGACCCCCCCCTGGTGCCCCCTACATCCCCCCGGGCGCCTTCTGGGACCCCACACACCTTCTGGAGCCCCCCAGAGCCCTCTGGGACCCCTTGGAGCCTCCCAGGAGGGGATCCCCTATAGGGGATGCGATCGCTATAGGGGACATGTGTGATCCCTATAGGGGGTGTGTGCTCCCCATAGGGGATGTGTGATGCCTACAGAGGATGTGTGTGATCCCTATAGGGGAGGTGTGCTCCATATAGGGGACATGTGTGTTCCCTATAGTGGGTGTGTGTTTGCTATAGGATACGTGTGATCCCTGTAGGGGACGTGTGTGACCCCTATAGGGGATGTGATCACTATAGGGGACGTGTGTGATCCCTATAGGGGACGTGTGCTCCATATAGGGGGCCTGTGATGCCTATAGGGGACGTGTGCTCCATACAGGGGGCCTGTGATGCCTATAGGGGACATGTGTGTTCCCTATAGGGGACGTGTGTGATCCCTATAGGGGATGTGATCACTATAGGGGACGTGTGTGATCCCTATAGGGGACGTGTGCTCCATATAGGGGGCCTGTGATGCCTATAGGGGACATGTGTGTTCCCTATAGGGGACGTGTGTGATCCCTATAGGGGATGTGATGCCTATAGGGGACGTGTGTGATCCCTATAGGGGACGTGTGCTCCATATAGGGGGCCTGTGATGCCTATAGGGGACATGTGTGTTCCCTATAGGGGATGTGTGTGATCCCTATAGGGGATGTGATCCCTATAGGGGATGTGTGTGACCCCTATAAGGAACAGGTGTGACTCCTACAGGAGATGTGTGTGACCCCTATAGGGGGTATATGATCCCTAGAGGGGACGTGTGCTGCCTATAGGGGATGTGTGATCCCTATAGGGGGTGTGTGTGTTCCTTATGGGGGGGTGTGCACCCCACAGGGGACGTGCTCCCTGCGGGAGTTTCTGCTCCCTATGGGGGATGTGCATGTGCTATAGGGTGCCCTGTGCTCGCCATAGGGGTGACACCTGTTCCCGCCCCCCGCGGGCCCCCCAGTTCCCCCCCCCCAGCCCCTTCCCACCCTCCCGGGCTCCCCAATTTCCCCCTCCCAGTGCCCCCCACCCCCTGGACCCCCCAGTTTCTCTCCCCCAGCCCCCTGCCGCCCCCCCAGCCCCCCCCCCGGACCCCCCAAATCCCCCCCCCAACCCCTCCCACCCCCCCGGACCACTCCCGATCCCACCTCCCACCCCCCGACCCCCCAATGCCCCCCCCCCCCCGACCCCCCCAGGCTCCTCTCAGCATCTCTGGCCTTTATTGAGCCGACATGCAGCGCCGGGGCTGAGCGGGGGGGGGGCACGGGGGAGGGGGGGGCCTGGGCCCCGAGGGACCCCCCCACATGTTGAGGGGCAAGGGAGGGCACAGCATGTCCGGGGGGGGGGGGGGTGGGGGCACAGACGAGGTGCCAAGCGAGGGGACGCAGGGGGAGGTGCAGTGCAAGGAGAGGGGGGGGCTGACCCCCACTTGGGAGGTGCCCCCCGTTTATGGGGCTGCCCCCCACTTGGGGGGACTGAGGGGGGGGGGCGGGGGGGCCAGACATTCCTCCAGGTATCGGCTTAAGGCATCTCGAAGCGGACCCCGGGCAGCACCCCCAGCCCCGGCCGGGCCCCCCCGCAGGGTGGGGGGGTCCGGGGTGGGGGGCAGGCAGCCCCCCCACCCCCCGGGCCCCCCCCCTCGCCGTGGGGCGGGACGGGGCGAGCGCGGTGGCAGCAGAGGGGACACGGAGGTGACACCAGGACATGCGAGCGGAGATGGGTCCGGCGGGACCTGGGGGGGGGGGGGCAGCAAGGGTTGGGGGGCGCCAAAACCCCCCCCCGAGGGTTGGGGGGGACCCCGGGGCCTGCAGGGCTCGGCGGGGCGGGGGGGGGGGGAGCACGGGGGGGGACACCCAGGGGATTTGGGAGCACCTAAGGATGTGGGGGGGTGTCTGGGGGTCTTGGGAGCACCCAAGGGATGTGGGGGGGCCTGGGGGGGGGAGGATGCAGGGTCTTGGGGGCACCCAAGGGATGGGAGGGGTTCGGGGGGGGGGACACCCAGGGGATTTGGGGGCACCCAAGGACGCGGGGGGTGGCTGGGGGTCTTGGGGGCACCCAAGGGGTGGAAGGGGATCTGGGGGGGGGGGTGTCTGGGGGTCGTGGGGGCACCCAAGGGATGTGGGGGGGTCTGGGGGAGATGGGGGGGGGGGTCCTCAAAATGCTGGGTGATCTCAATGTGGGGGACACACACGTGGGGTTTGGGGACACAAGGGTTACGGGGGCATCCAAGGGGGGGGGGGTTGTGGGGAGGGGGGGGGAAACAGGGACCTGGGGACACCCAGGGGATCAGAGGGGGACACACATGGGATTTGGGGTCCCAAAGGGAGGGGGGGCAGGGCCGAGGGACGCGGGGGAGCCCAAAGGATGAGGGGGCTGAGGTGGGGGTCCCCGGGGGGGTCCCTCTGAGGATGTGGGGGCACCTGAGGGGGGGGTGGGGTGGGCGGTACCTGGCGGGGGGGGGCATTAGCTGGCCGCCGTCTCCTGGCGCAGGGGGAAGAGCTTGGCTTGTTCCTCAGCCTCGCAGGCACAGGAGAGGTCACTCCTGGGGGGGGGACACGGGGGTCAGCCCAGACCTGCCCCCCCCCCTTAGCACTGAGACCCCCCCGCCCCATCTCCCCCCGCCCCCCCTTACCTGTTATCATTGATGTCTGTCACATTCCCTGCAAGAAAGAGCAGCAGCTCCAGGGGGGGTTGTGGGGACACTCCGCCCCCCCCCCCCCAAGCCCCCATCCCACAACTGGGGGGACCCCCCCCGCCCCCAAGAGTCGTCCCCCCCCCCTCACCATTATCCACGTTGAGCTGCTGGTAGGTGTCCGGGGGGCTGCTGGAGACCGTGGGGGGGCCACTGGGAAAGCTGCGGGGGGGGGGAGGGGGGGGACACAAGAGGATGGAGGGGACGGGGGGGACACGGGGACATGGGGACAGAGGCTGTGAGACCCCCTGGGCGCTGCTGGCACGGGGGGGGCACCCCATGTCCCGCACCCCCCCCCAAAAGCCCCATGCCCAGTCCCCTCCCAGCTCCCCATAGACACCCCCCCATCACTGCATCCCCCCCCCGTCCCCCCCCGTTCCCTGTGACCCCCCCCGTCCTTGCACCCCCCCGTTCTCTGCCCCCAGGATCGCCCCGTGCACCCTGCCCTCTCCCCCGTGCCCCCCCTGCCCTCTTCCCAGGATCCCCTGCACCCCCCCACCCTTTCCCTGTCCCCCCCGTGCCCCCCCAGCAACCCCCCTACCCCCCACCCCCGAGTCCCTGCACCTTCCGAGGCCCTCTCCGCCCTGCCCACCCCCCCCGCCCCCCCCTCAGCACCCCCCCTCCCCCTCCCACCCTGTCCCTGCCCCCCCCCAGCACCCCCCATGCCCCCCACCCCCCAATCCCCCGCACCCCCCCGCCCTGCCCACCCCCCCTGTGCCCCCCCCTCCGCACTCACAGGCCCTGGGGGCCGGGCCCGGGCAGGGCCCCCCCCGCGGGGTACCCCTGGAAGAGGCTGTTGGTGTAGCTGAGGCCGGTGGGCGACGCCGCTGGCACCTGCCCGGGCCGCACCGGCTTGGCTGGGGGGGGGGGACAGGGGGGGCTGAGGGGCGCTGACTGGCACCCAGCACCCCGGGAAACCCCCCCCCCCAGGGTCTGTGCCACCCCCCGGGCCAGGCTCCCCTGCCCCTGTGCAGCCCAGGGGGTGCCGGGCTGGGTGCCAGACCCCGCCCCCCCCCCCCCGACCCGCAGCCCATGTGTCCGTGCCCACCCCGCACCCCAGGTCCCTGTGCCCCCCCCCCCCGCACCCCAGGTCCCTGCGCCCCCCCCGCGTCCCAGGTGCCCATTCCTGCCCTGCCCCCCCCGCACCCTGTGCACCCCAGATCCCTGCACCCCCTGCACCGCAGGGACCCTGTACCCACCCTGCCCCCCCCCCCCGCCCCGTGCCGGTGCCCCCCCCTTTGCCCCCCTGCTGGTACTGATGTGAGCGCTGTGGGTGCCCCAGGATTCCGCCCCCCCCCGCGCCCCATGTCCCTGCACCCCCTGCCCCCCAGTGCCTGGGCACCCCCTGGGCCCCCCCTCCCCCCCCCGATGCCTGTACCCCCCTGTCTCCCCCCGCACCCCAGGTCCCTGGGTCCATCCAGCACCCCCTGCACCCTGGGCACCCCAGGCCCCCCCTGCCCCCCAGTGCCCGTGCCCCCTCTGGGCCTCCCCTGCCCCACCGGTGCCTGTACCCACCCTGCCCCCCCCCCCCCCCACATCCCAGATCCCCGTTCCCACCCCGCACCCTGGGCATCCCGGGCCCCCCCTCTTTGCCCCCCTGCCGGTACCGATGTGGACACTGTGGGTGTGCCGGGACCCCCCTGCCCCCTCGGTGCCTGTACCCCCCCTGCCCTCCCCTCGCACCCCAGATCTCTGTGCCCACCCAGCACCCTGGGCACCCCGGGCCACCCTTGCCCCCCGGTGCCCGTGCCCCCCCCCCGCTGTCCCCCGCCTTTTGCCCCCCCGCTGATACCGATGTGGGCGCTGTGGGTGCGCTGGACCCCCCCGTCCCCCCGGTGCCCGTGCCCCCCCTATATCCCCCCTGCTCCCCCTGCACCCCAGATCCCCGTGCCCACCCAGCACCCTGGGCATCCCGGGGCCCCCCCTTTGCCCTCCCCCGCACCCCAGATCCCTGTGCCCACCCAGCACCCTGGGCATCCCGGGCCCCCCCCCTTTGCCCCCCCCCGCACCCCAGATCCCCGTGCCCACCCAGCACCCTGGGCATCCCGGGCCCCCCCCTTTGCCCTCCCCCGCACCCCAGATCCCCGTGCCCACCCAGCACCCTGGGCATCCCGGGCCCCCCCGCTTCCCCCCCCGCCGATACCGATGTGGGCGCTGTGGGTGCGCCGAGCCGCCCCCCGGGCCCTCACGGCCTCCCGGATCCGCTCCACCTCCTGCTGGTAGCGGCGCTTGTCCAGGCGGGCGCCCTCCTTGGCCTCCCTCAGCGCGCCCTCCAGGGCCTGCACTCGCCCAGCCGTAGCCCGCAGGCGTTTCTCCAGCTTCGGAAGCTCGCAGCGCAGGTCTGCATTGTCACGGACCAGCTGCGCGCCGCGTCAGCGCCCGCACCCACCGGGCACCCACCCGCACCCAGCGGCACCCACCCGCACCCACCGGCACCCAGCGGCACCCACCTGCACCCAGTGGGCACCCACCGGGCACCCACCCGCACCCACTGGGCACCCACCGGGCACCCACCTGCACCCAGTGGGCACCCAGTGGCACCCAGTAGGTACGCACCGGGCACCCACCCGCACCCAGCGGCACCCACCTGCACCCACCGGCACCCAGCGGCACCCACCGGGCACCCACCGGCACCCAGTGGGCACCCAGTGGGCACCCAGTGGCACCCACCCGCACCCAGCGGCACCCACCTGCACCCACCGGCACCCAGCGGCACCCACCGGGCACCCACCGGCACCCAGTGGGCACCCAGTGGGCACCCAGTGGCACCCAGTAGGTACGCACCGGGCACCCACCCGCACCCAGCAGCACCCACCCGCACCCACCAGCACCCAGTGGGCACCCAGTGGCACCCAGCAGGTACTCACCGGGCACCCACCCGCACCCAGCGGCACCCACCCGCACCCACCAGCACCCAGTGGGCACCCAGTGGCACCCAGCAGGTACACACCGGGCACCCACCGGCACCCAGTGGGCACCCACGCACACCCACTGGTCACCCACCGGGCACTCACCGGGCACCCACTCGCACCCAGCGGCACCCAGTGGCACCCACCGGGCACCCAGCGGCACCCACCGGGTACCCATCTGCACTGGGCACCCACCCAGCACCCACAAGGCACTCACTGGGCACCCATCAGCGCCTGGGAGCCACCTGGCACACATCAGTGCCCAGCACCTACCAGGCACCCACGAGTACTGGGGCACCCATTGGTACCAGTCACCCATCAGCACTGGGGCATCTGTTGGCACCCGGTGCTCACCAGGCACCCACCGGCACCGGACACCCCTCAGCACCCATCCCTAACCAGCACCCATCAGCACTGGGGTGCCCGTTGGTACCAGTCACCCATCAGCATCAGGCACCCACCGGCACCCACCAGGCACCCACTGGCACTGGGCACCCATCAGTGCCCACCGCCTGCCTGCACCCGCCTGCACACACTGGGCACCCACCGGCACGGGGTATCCATCAGCACCCACCCGGCACCCATCGGGACTGGGAGCCCATCCGCACCCACCCATCAGCACTGGGGCACCCATCGGCGCCCACACACACCAGGTGCCCACCAGGCACCCATCAGCACCTGTCATGCACCAGGCACCCGCCGGCACCCCGCGCCCACCAGGCACCCATCAGTGCCCACCACCCACCCCTAGCCAGCACCCATCGGCACTGGGGCTCCCATCGGCACACAGCACCCACCGGGCACCCATCGGCACCAGGCACCCACCCCTAACCGGCACACATTGGCACTGGGGCACCCACTTGGCATGCATCAGCACCCACCACCCACCCCTAACCAGCACCCATTGGCACCCAGCACCCACTTGGCATCCACCGGGAAGCCATCAGCACCCAGCACCCACCCCTAAATGGCACCCATCGGCACCCACCAGGCACCCACCGGGCACCCACCATCCATCAATCCCCCAGCACCCACCAGGCACCCATTGGCACTGGACACACGTCGGCACTGGGGCACCCACCACCACCCAGTGCCCATCGGCACCGGGGCACCCATTAGCACCCACCCCAACCATCACGGGGGCACCCACCACCACCTGCACCCGCAGCCCCCCCGGCGCCAGCCGGGCCCTGCGCACCCAGCGACACCCAGCACCGGGTGCCAGCGGCCCCAGGGTGCCCCGCAGCACCCACCCAGCCCCCCAGCAGTGCCTCGGGGGGGGTCCCAGCCCCCCTCAGTCCCCCTGGGGGAGGGTCCCAGACCCCCTCAGTTCCCCCCCCCAGTTCCCCCAGCAATCCTTCTGGGGGGGTCCCAGACCCCAGCAGTGCCTCGGGGGGGGGGGTCCCAGCCCCCCACAGCTCCCCAGTAGTGCCTCGGGGGGGGGGTTCCCAGACCCCAGCAGTGCCTCGGGGGGGGGGTTCCCAGACCCCAGCAGTGCCTCGGGGGAGGTGGGTCCCAACCCCCCACAGCTCCCCAGCAGTGCCTCGGGGGGGGGGTTCCCAGATCCCAGCAGTGCCTCGGGGGGGGGGTCCCTGCCCCCCAGCAGCGCCCCCCACCGTGGCCACGTGCAGCAGTGGGGCCGTGACTGTGAAGCTGAGCTTGGGGGGGGCTGGGAGTGAGGGGGGGGGGGGCACCACAGCCAGACACGGGGGCCAGGGTGGGGGGGGGGTGGGGGGGCAGCAGGCAGGGGTGGGCAGGAAAGTGCCGGTCAACGCAGTGCCCCCCCCCCCCCCCAAAAAAAATGGGGGTGTCCATGTGGCCAGGGCAGAGGGGACTTGGCGTGTCCTGCCCGTGGGGGTGGCGTGGGGGGGGGGGGGTCTCGGTACCTTGGATACCCAGAGATCCAGCTGGGGAGGAGGCAGCGACGGGGCGGGGGGGGCAACAGAGTGGGCATCAGCGTGTGCCCCCCCCCCGGCCATGCCACCCCTCGCAGGGGCTTCGGGGGTGGGGCACCAGGATGGAGCCGGGGGGGCCAGGATGGAGCAGGGTGCTGGGTGGGGGGGGGGGGTGATGCCAAGTGGGGGGTGGGAGGGGCACCAGGAAAGCTTGCAATATAGGGGGAGTGGAGGGGCCCTGGGGTGGGGCCCCCCCGCCTTTTGCCCCCCCCCTCGCCCCCCCCGCCCACCTGTTTGTGAACCTTTGTAAGCTGCTCCAGGTTGTTCTCAAGAAAGGAAATCTTCTGCTTCTGGGAGTGCAGCCCCCCACTGTCCTCGGGCTCCAGCTCTGCGCTCTGGGGGGGCGGGGGGGGGGGGCATGGAGAGACACCCCCCCCCACGCCGGGATGGCACCCCCCACGCCGGGATGGCACCCCCCAACCAGGCCTGGCACCCCCAAACCTGGCATGGCACCCCCCAACCCGGCCTGGGACCCCCCAACCTGGCATGGCACCCCCCATGTTGCTGGTCTGACCCCCCACACACACCCGACCTGACCCCCCCCCCCGACCTGGGCCAGGGCCCCCCCGCAATGCCCACGCTGGGACACACACGCCCACCCCCCAGCCGACCTGGGACCCCCAACTGTGACTGGGCTGGGACCCCACCCCACCCCCCCCCCCCAACACGTGAAGAGACCCCCCCCCAACCTGTGAGACACCCCCCAGCGATGCCCAGGATGGGAACTCCCCCCACCCCAACTAGACTGGGACCCCCCACCTGCGATGAGACCCCCCCCCCATCTCAACTGTGACCCCCCCCGAGGCTGGGACCCCCCCTCCAGGCCGGGACCCCCCCTCCCTCTTCCCCCCAACATCCCCTTCCTCCCCCCCCCAGCCCTCCCCTCCCCCCCATCTCTGACCCCACTCTCTCCCCTCACCCCACTTTCACCCCCCCCCATTTTTAGCCCCCCCTTTGCCCCCTGTCCATTTTGCCCCCCCCCCTCACTTTCTTGACTCGAGTCGTGACGTCTTGAACAAACAGCTTGCGCAGGTTGTGGAGGGTCTGGAGTTCGCGGGCCTGGGGGGGGGCAGGGGTGAGGGGGTGCACAGTGACCCCCAGACCCCCCCAAACCCCCCCAGGCCCCCAGACCCCCCGAGTCGTGTTCCCCCCCCCCACTTACCACGGTCTCCTCCAGCCCCTTGAGGTCCTGCTTGGACTGCTCGTGGCGCTCATAGAGAAACCTGGGGGGAGACGGGGGCGTCACCCCAAGGATGGGGGGGGGGGGGGTCACTCCAAGGTTAGGGGGTCACCCCAAGGATGTGGGGGTGTTTGGGGGGTTGGGGGGGGGGGCTGGGCAGTGGTACTGAGGGCTCCTGGGGGGCTTGGAGGGGCCTCAGGGGTCTTTTTTGGGGGGGGCGGGAGGCTGAGAGGGGACCCCAAGGTGGTGCAGGGTCCTGGGGGGTGTCCCCATGGGGTGGGGGGTCCTGGTAATGTTGGGAGGCCTGGGGGGGTCCCCAAAGCTCCTGGGGGTATTGCGGGTCCTGAGGTGGTGCAGGGTCCTGGGGGGTGTCCCCACGGGGTGGTGTCCCAGGGGTGATGATGGGAGGGGGGTCCCCAAGGCTCCTGGAGGTCCCAGGGCTCCTGGAGGTGGCTCAGGGTCCGGGGCGGGGGGGCCGGGGGGTGATGGGGGGGTCCCAGGGGCAATGGGGGGGTCCTGGAGGTGACATCTCAGGGGGGTCCCAGGACTTCTGGGCAGGGGCGGAGGGGGACGCTGTGGCTCTGGGGGTCCCAGGGCTGTCGGGGGGGTGGGGGGGTGTTGGGGTGCCGGGGGGGGTCTCACGTGAGCTCCTGAAGCCGGGCAGCCTTGGCCCGCTCCTCCCCCCGCAGCGCCTCGTGCTCCCCCCGCAGCTTCTCCAGCTCCAGCTCCAGCTTCTGGTTCAGGCTGCGGGACGGAGGGACGGACTGTCAGGGACAGAGGGACAGAGGGACGGAGGGACAGAGGGACGGAGGGACAGAGGGACGGAGGGACGGAGGGACGGAGGGATGGACCGTCAGGGACAGAGGGACAGAGAGACGGAGGGACGGAGGGACAGAGGGATGCACCATCAGGGACAGAGGGATGGAGGGACAGAGGGACGGAGGGATGGAGGGACGGAGGGACGGACCGTCAGGGACAGAGGGACAGAGGGACGGAGGGATGGAGGGACGGAGGGACGGACCGTCAGGGACAGAGGGACAGAGGAACGGAGGGATGGAGGTATGGAGAGATGGACCGTCAGGGACAGAGGGACGGAGGGAGAGAGGGATGGAGGGAGAGAGGGATGGAGGGACGGAGGGACAGACAGTCAGGGGGACAGAGGGACAGAGGGATTCAGAGAGAGGGAGGGATGGAGGGATGGAGGGGCAGACGGTCGGGGCACAGAGGGACAGAGGGACGGAGGGACAGAGGGACGGACCGTCAGGGACAGAGGGACGGAGGGACAGAGGGATGGAGGGATGGAGGGATGGAGGGACGGAGGGACAGAGGGATGGACCGTCAGGGACAGAGGGACAGAGGGATGGAGGGACCGAGGGATGGACCATCAGGGACAGAGGGACAGAGGGACAGACAGTCAGGGGGACAGAGGGACAGAGGGATTCAGAGAGAGGGAGGGATGGAGGGATGGAGGGGCAGACGGTCGGGGGACAGAGGGACGGAGGGACGGAGGGACGGAGGGACAGAGACAGAGGGACGGATGGTCAGGGGGACAGAGGGACAGAGGGACGCACCGTCAGGGACAGAGGGACAGAGGGACGGAGGGACAGAGGGATGGACCATCAGGGACAGAGGGATGGAGGGACAGAGGGACAGGCGGACAGAGGGACAGATGGTCAGGGGGACAGAGGGATAGAGGGATGGACAGTCAAGGGACGGGGGGACAGTCAAGGGACAGAGGGATGGTCAGGGACGGAGGGACGGTCGGGAACAGAGGGACAAAGGGACAGACGGTCAGGGGACAGGGGGATGGTCAGGGGGACAGAGGGATGGAGGGACGGACGGTTGGGGGACAGAGGGACAGACAGACTCGTGGTGGGGCAGTCTCTGCCCCCCTCCTCCATCCATCCATCCAGGGATGAGTCCAGGGAAGGGATGGGGAGAGGGACAGGGCTGGGGGCACCCGGGGACAGGGACAGGGATGGGGTTGGGGTCAAGGATGGGGACAGCGTTGGGGATGGGACAGGGTTGAGGATGGGGACAGGGACAGGGTTGGGGTCAGGGTTGGGGATGAGGACAGGGATGGGGGCAGGGACAAGGACAGGGCTGGGGTCAAGGATGGGGTCAGGGTTGGGGACAGGGTCAGGATTGGGGCTGGGGGTGGGGACGGGGACAGGGTCAGGGACAGGGTCAGGGATGGGGCTGAGGACAGGGACAGGCTCAGAGACGGGAATGGGGTCAGGGATGTGGACAGGCTCAGGGACAGGGATGGGATCAAGGTCAAGGTCAAAGCTGGGGATGGGGACGGCAGTGGGGCTGGGGACGGGGATGGGGACGGGGACGGGGCCGGGGCCGGGGCCACTCACTCCCGCAGCTCGTCGATGGTTTTCTGCCGCTCGTTGACCTCGTCCCGCAGCCGCGTCAGCTGTTTGTGCTGGGCCTCGCGCTGACTCTCCAGCTGCAGCTCCAGCGCCTTCTGCGCCCCCCCCACCCGGCAAAGCGTGGGCACAGGGACCCCCCCGGCACCCCCCGGCACCCCCGCGGACCCAGCACCCCTGGGGACCCTCGCCACGGCACCCCCCAGGCACCCCCTGGCACCCCCACAGACCCAGCACCCCTGGGGACACCCCCCCCAGCGACCCCCCGGGCTCCCCGGGGACCTCAACACTCTCGGGGACCCCAGCCCCAGCACCCCCCCGCACCCCCCGGGATGCAGCACCCCTGGGGACCCCCACCCCAGCACCCCCTGGCCTCCCCGGGGACACCAAAACCCCAGGGGACACCCCCCCAGCACCCTCAGGACCCAGCACCCCTGGGGACCCCCACCATGGCACCCCCTGGCACCCCCCGGCACCCCCGAGGACCTAGCACCCCCAGGACCCAGCACCCCTGGGGACCCCCCCCCCAGCACCTCCTGGCACCCGCCGGCACGCAGCACCCCTGGGGACCCCCACTGTGGCACCCCCGGGCACCCCCCGGCACCCCCGAGGACCCAGAACCCCCCAGGACCCAGCACCCCTTGGGACCCCCACCCTGGCCACCCCCCGGCCTCCCCGGGGACTCCAACACCCCTGGGGACCCACCCCCCCAGCACCCCCAGGACCCAGCACCCCTGGGGACCCCCACCACAGCACCCCCCGGGACCCCAAAACCCCCGGGGACCCCCACCACGGCACCCCCGAGGACCCAACACCCCCGGGGACACCCCCCCCCCCCAGCACCCCCAGGACCCCAACACCCCCCAGGGACCCCCAGCACCCCCCAGCCTCCCCAGCACCCCAGGGACCCCCACCTCTAGGACACCCCACATTCCATAAGGACCCCAAACTCCCCCCCCCCCCCCCGGGGCCCCTACACCCTTCAGGAAGCCTGGACGCCCTGGACACCCCAGGGGGTGCCCTGTTCCTCCCCCCCCGCACCATGCCCCCCCCCCAGCACCCTCTAACCTTGACCTCGTCCGTGTCCTGGGTCTCATCCTGCTCCCGCTCCTTCCGCGCCACCCCCTGCGCCGTCTCTGCGGGACGGAGCTCGCGCTGGGGGGGACGAGCCAGGGACACCCCGCCCCCCCAGCCCCACTGTGACCCCCCCCAGGCCCCTGAGCCCCCCTCCAGCCCCCCAAGTCCCCCCCATGCCCCCCCAGCCCCCAGTCCCTGCCATGCCCCCCACCGCCCGACCCCCTCCATGCCCTCCCAGGCCCCTGACCCCCCCCGCGTGACACCCCCCCACGACCTGCCCAACCCCCCCCCCACCAGCCCCTGAAGCCCCCCAGGCCATGCCCCCCAGCCACCCTGAGACCCCTGTGACCCCCTCCAGACCCCCAAGCCCCCTCCATGGCCCCCAGCCCCCCACGTTCTGCTGGACCCTCACCCTCCTGAAGCCCCCACCCCTTGACCCCCTCCCATGCCCCCCAACCCCCTGAGCCCCACTGTGACCCCCCCCGGCCTCCCAAGCCCCTTCCATGACCCCCAGTCCCCCAAATTCTGCTGAACCTCTGAGGGGGGCAGCCCCCTTGTGACCCCCTCCAGACCCCCAAGCCCCCTCCATGGCCCCCAGCCCCCCACGTTCTGCTGGACCCTCACCACCCTGAGGCCCCCAGCCCCCTGAGTGACCCCCCCATGCCCCCCAGCCCCCTGAGACCCCCTGTGACACACCCCCCCCAGCCTGCTGAGCCCCTTCCATGACCCCCAGCCCCCCAAATTCTGCTCGACCCTCACCCCCCTGAGGCCCCCAGCCACCCAAGCCCCCCCCACGCCCCCCAGCCCCCCGCACCCTGGGCCTGCAGCCGGGCCAGCTCCTCGCTGAGGGCGTCGTAGGACTCCTCCAGGTGCCGCTTCTTCAGCTCCACCGTCTGCATGTACTCCGTCAGCGAGCGGATCTTCGCCTCGTGCTGCGGGACCAGCCTCAGCCACCGCCCCCCGCCGGGGGGCACGCGGCCACCACCCCCCGCCACCCCCAGGGCCACCCCAACACCAAACCACGGGGTCATCAAACCCCTGGGTCACAAGACCCTGGGTCACCAAATCCCAGGGCCACCGAACCCCAAAGTCACCGAACCCCAAAGTCACCAAACCCCCAGGTCACCAAATCCCAGGGCCACCAGACCCCAAAGTCACCAAACCCCTGGGTCCCCAAACCCCTGGGGTCACCAAATCCCGGGGCCACCAAACCCCTGGGTCCCCAAATCTCTGGGTCACCAAATCCCGGGGCCACCAGACCCCAAAGTCACCAAACCCCTGGGTCCCCAAACCCCTGGGGTCACCAAATCCTGGGGCCACCAGACCCAAGTCACCAAACCCCTGGGTCCCCAAACCCCTGGCTCACCAAATCCTGGGGACACAAAACTTCAGGATCAACAAACCCCAGGGCCACCAAGCCCCAGGGTCACCATTTTCTGTAACCACCAAACCCTTGGGCTACCAAACCCTGGGGTCACCAAAGCCCAGCTCCACCAAACCCCAGGGACTCTAAACCCTGGGACCACGAAACCCTGGGGTCACGAAACCCTGGTGCCACCAAACACCAGAGTCACCAAACCCTGGGGCCACCAAAACCCAGGGTCACCATACTCTGGAACCACCAAACTCTTAGGCCACCAAACCCTGGGGTTACCAATCCCTTGGGCCACCAAACCCTAGGGTCACCAAAACCGAAGTCGACCAAATCCCAGGGCCACCAAATCCCAGGGCCACCCAGGGTCACCAAACCGTGGGACCACCAAACCCTTGGGACCACCAACCCCCAAGGCCACCAAACCCTGGGGGTCACCAAACCCCAGGATCACCATAGTCTAGAACCACTAAACTCTTAGGCCACAAAACCCTGGGGTCACCGAAGCCCAGGTCCACCAAACCCTGGGGACAGCAAATCCCAGGGCCACCAAACCCTGGGGTCACCACCACCCCTCGTCACCATGTCAGTGGCATCGCTCCAGGAAGGTGCCTGGAGGTGGCAGCCCAGGGTCTGTCTCCGTGCCCAGCGCACCTGGGAGATGAGGAGCTGGCAGGAGGAGAGCTCGCGCCCGGTCACCTCCATCTTGCGGTGACACTCCACCTGCAGGTTCTCCAGCTGCCGGCACCGCTTCACCACCGACTTCACCTCCGACTTGATCTTGCTGATGTAGAGCCGGGCGACCGTGAACTCCTCCTCGATGGCCCCGCTCACCTCCACCGGCTGGGCACGGGCACGGCACGCGGGTCAGCACGGCACGGGCACCGCATGGCAGGGCATGGCATGGGCACAGCGAGGCATGGCGTGGTGTGGCAAGGGCATGGCACGGGTATGTGCCACACATGGGCACGGCATGGCACATGGGTCAGCATGGCAAGGGCATGGCATGGGCACAGCATGGCATGGCATGGCATGGCGTGGTGTGACAAGGGCATGGCATGGCATGTGCCACACATGGGCATGGCATGGCATAACCTGGCATAGGCATGGCGTGGCATGGCATGACATGGAGTGGTGTGGCAAGGGCACAGCATGGCATGGGCACGTGTCACACATGGGCACAGCATGGCATGGCATGACAATGGCATGGGCATGGCATTGGCATGTGCCACACATGGGCATGGCATGGCACACGGGTCAGCATGGCAAGGGCATGGCACGGCATAACATGGCATGGCATGGCATGGGCATGGCGTGGCATGGCATGACATGACATGGAGTGGTGTGGCAAGGGCACGGCATGGCATGGGCATGTGCCACACATGGGCACAGCATGGCACACAGGTGAGCATGGCAAGGGCATGGCATGACATGGCATGGCATGGCGTGGCGTGGCATGGCATGGCGTGACATGGCGTGGTGTGGCAAGGGCATGGCATGGCATGTGCCACACATGGGCATGGTCTGGCACCTGGGTCAGCATGGTGTGACATGGCATGGGCACAGAGGGGCATGGCATGACACGGAGTGGTGTGGCAAGGGCATGGCATGGAATGGGCATGTGCCACACATGGGCATAGCATGGCACATGGGTCAGAATGGCAAGAGCATGGCATGGCATGGCATGGGCATATGCCACACATGGGTGCAGCATGGCATGGGTGCAGCATGCACATGGGTATGGCACAGCCTGGCATGGCATGGCAAGGATAGCACGGCGTGGCATGGTGTGGTATGGTGTGGAGTGCCGAGACATGGCATGGCATGGTGTGGCATGGTGTGGCATGGTGTGGAGTGCCGAGACATGGCATGGCATGGTGTGGCATGGCATGGGCATGTACCACACATGGGTATGGCACAGCACAGCCACAGCATGGCATATTATGGTATGGCACAGCATGAGAATGGCACACACATGGGTATGGCACGGCATGGGCACAGCACACACATGGGTATGGCACAGCACACGTGTCGGCACGGCACAGGCGTGGCACACACATGGGTACGGCACGCCACGGGTATGGCATGGGCACAGCACGTCACGAGCATGGGTAGAGCACGCCATGGCACGGCACAGCATGGAATGGGCACACCACGCGCATGGGCATGACACGGAATGGGCACAGCGCGGTCATGGCACACGCGTGGGCATGGAACAGCACGGCACGGGCGCGTCCCACCCATGGGCGCAGCCTGGCAGGGGTGCCCGGGTGCCCCCCCCCCCCACTCACCAGCTTGATCTCGCCGTTGCCCACGATGAGGCTGAACTCGCTCAGGTCCTTCATCAGCCCGTTGAGCACCTCGGCCGCCCGCTTGCGCTGCTGCCCCCCCAGCTCCCGCACCCGCTGCAGCTCCGTCTCCAGAGACAGCGTCGTCGCCTGCGGGCACGGCACGGCCTGGCACCCCCTGGCACCCCCCGGCACCCCCCACCCCGGCACTCCCTGCCCCAGCACCCCCCTGGCACCCCCTGTCCTGGCACCTCCTACCCCAGCAGCCCCTCCGAAATCCCCCTGGCACCCCCTGCCCTGGCACCCCAGCACCCCCTGCCCTGGCACCCCCTGCCCTGGCACCCCAGCACCCCCCCAGCACCCCAAGATCCCACCTGCTCCACCCATGGGGTGCTGCTCTTGGTCCCCCCCAGGAGCACCCAGTTTCACATCCCAGTTTAAGTGGAGAGTTTCCCAGTTTGGGGTGTGGTTTGAGGGTGTGGGGTTCCCTCTTTGGGGTCCAGTTTGAGGGGGGGGCCCTCTTTGGGGTCTGGTTTGGGGTTTAGGGGGTTCCCAAGTCTGAGGCTCCTGTTTTGGGGGATCCCTGGCCCAGAGGATCCCAGTTTGGGTTTGGGAGTCCCAGTTTGGACCTGGGGGTCTTGTTTCTGGGTGTTACTGGTTCAGGGACCAGGGGTCCCAGTTTGGGTCTCGTTTGGAGCTGGGGGTCCTAACTGGCAGATCCCAGTGCGGTGCCGGGGCTCTGGTGTGGGGGTCCCAGTTTGGAGGGGCCCTGGCTCTGGGGGCCCCAGTTGGGGTGCTGATGGGGGTCCTGGTCTGGGTGTCATTTGCCCGTCGAGGTTCCCAGTGGGGTCCCAGTGGGACATTGAGGGTCACCGGTATGTTTCCCAGTGGGGTTCCCAGTTGAGGAGCCAGTTTGGGGATCCCAGTGGGAGTCTCAGTAGGGATCCTGTTCGGGGCAGTAACTGGGGTTCCCAGTTGGGATTCCAGTTGGGTGCCCATGGGGGTTCCCAGTAAGGTCCCAGTGGGGTTCCCAGTTGAGGAGGCGGTTTGGGGTTCCCAGTGGAGTCTAGTGGGGTTCCCAGTAGAGATCCCAGGTGGGCTGGCAATTGGGGCTCCCAGTAAGGTCCCAGTGGGGTTCCGAGTTGAGAAGCCCATTTGGGGATCCCAGTGGAGGTTCCCAGTAGGGATCCCAGTTGGGTGCCCATCGCGGTTCCCATTGGGGTCCCATTGGGAATCCCGGTTGGGTGCCTGTCAGGGGTCCCAGCCGGGGGTGCCGGGGGGGTCACCTCGGTGCGGGCCAGCTCGTCGGCCAGGCGGCGGTTGTGGCGGCCGGTGTCCTCGGCCTCCTGCGCCTTGCGGTCGTAGCTGCGGGCCAGTTCCTCCAGTGCCGCCAGCACCTCCGCCACCTCGGCACGCGCCGCCCCGTGCTCGGCACGAAGCGCCGCCAGCTCCCGCCGCGCCGCCTCCCCACCGCCCCGCGCCGCCGCCAGCACCTGGGGGGCCGGGGGGGGCCCAAGGGGTCAGGATGGGGGACCCAGAGGGGTCCCAAAAGGATCAGGGTGGAGGGGTCCAGGGGGGTCCCAAGGGGTCAGGGTGGGGGGATCGAGGGGGGTCCCAAGGGGTCAGCATGGGGGGTCCAGAGGGATCCCGGGGGGTCAGGGTGGGGGGATCCAGGGGGGTCCCAAGGGTTTAGGGTGGGGGTCCCAGAGGGGTCCCAAAGGGAGTCGTGTCCCAAGAGGGTCTGGGGGTCAAGGTGAGGGTCCCAGAGCAGTCAGGGTCCTTGAGGGGACCCGGGGGGCTCAAGGTGGTGGGGTCCAAGGAGGGTCCAGGGGTTCAGAGTGTGGGTCCCAGGGGTCATGGGGGGGTCCCAGAGAAGTTCCAACAGGGGCACACTGGGGTGTCACAGGGGTCAGACTGGGGGGGGTCCCAGGGGCTCAGGGTGGAGGGGTCCAAGTGACCAGGGTGGGGATCCCAGAGGGGTCCCAGGGGGTCCGGGTGGGGGCTCAGAGGGGTCAGTCCGGGGTTCCAGCAGGGTGAGGTTATGGGGTCAGTCAGAGATGGGGGGCCATAGGGGCTGGGGGGGTGCAGGGCGGGCCCCTCACCTCCTCCTGGTCCAGCATCTGCTGCTTGAGCTTCTCCATGATTTGGCTTTGCTGGTTGATCTCGTCATCCTGGGGGGAGGACGAGAGGGTCCGCACCCGCCGGCCCCGTGGGGCTGGGGGCGGCGGGGGGGTCTCGGGGGATCCTGGAGGCTGCCAGGAGGTCCTGAGTGTCCTGGGGGGACTGGGGGAACTGGGAGGTCCCGGGAGTCTTGGGGTGCTGGGGGTGCTGGGGGACACTGGGGGGAGTGGGGGGTCCTGAGTGTCCTGGGGCGCTGGGCGTGCTGGGGGGACTGGGGGGTCCCGGGCATCCTGGGGGACTCTGGGGGGACTGGGGGGTCCCGAGTGTCCTTGGGTGCCGGGGATGCTGGGGGGACTGGGGCGTCCCAGGAGTCCTGGGGTGCTGGGGGACGCTGGGGGACTCCGGGGGGACTGGGGGGTCCCAGGAGACCTGGGGGACGCTGGGGCGACTGGGGGGGTCCCAGGAGTCTTGGGGTGCTGGGGGTCCTGGGGGATGCTGGGGGGACTGGGAGGTTCCCAAGGCTCCTAGGGAGCCTCAGGGGCCCTGGAGGGCTCTTGGCAGGTCTAGAGGGGTCTTTGGGGGTCCCCAAGGGTCTGGGGGGGTGTGGGGGGGTTCCCCACCTTGTCATCCAGCTGCTTGTAGAGCTTGCGGATCTCCTCCTCGTACTTGCGACGCTCCTCATCCGAGATGTGGATGACGATGGAGGAGCTGTTGTCGTTGAGGGGGGTGTCGCCAGGGGGGCCCGTCCCCGGCCCCTCGCCCGGCCCGGCCTCCGCCTCGGCCCCACTGAGCTGCTCCGTCTCGGGCACGGCCTCCCCTGCGGACCCGGCCTCAGTTTCCCCACCTGGTGCTGGGGTTGGGGGTCTTGTGGTGGGATGGGGTGTCGTGTATCCCCCCCGCCCCCCGGACCCCCCCAGGGGTCCCCCCCTCACCGCTACGCCAGCGGCTCAGCTCGGCCTCCAGCTTGGAGATGGTCTCCTTCAGCGCCTTGTTCTTCTCCTTCTCCTTCTCGTACTTCTTCTTCCACTGCTCCGCCGTCAGCTCCAGGTTCACCGACGCCGTGTTCTTGATGGTCTTGGCCCTCCACGAATGAAGGGGGGGGGTATCCCTCAACTGGGACCCCCCCCCCCGCTCCCCCTTTCCAGGCAGCCCCCCCCGGGAACCCCCCTGAGATGCCCACCACAGCGACCCCCACTTTCCCCCCGCTCCCCTCCTGGGTCTGGGGACACCCCGATGCAGCCCCCGCCTCACCATGGGACATACTGGGGGGGGTCACAGCGGCCTGGCTGGGTGCGGGGGGGGGGCTGTGATGGTAGATGGGTGCTGTTGGGGTGCAGCTGGGGGGCAATGGGTGCATAAGGGTGCAGCTGGGGCGCATGGGCTGCTGTTGGAGCACAACTGAGGTGTAACGGGTGCTTGGGGTGCGGTAGGGGGGCAGTTGGGGCGCGATGGGTGTGTGAGGTGCTGTTGCAGTGAATTTGGGGTGCAAACAGTACATAGGGTGCAGTTGGGGTGCTGTTGGGGTGCAGTTGGGACACGACAGGGGCATGGGGTGAAGTTGGGGTGCTGTTGGGTACAGTTGGGACACAACGGGTGCATGGGGTGAAGTTTGGGTGCTCTTGGGGTGCTGTTGGGACACAATGGATGCATGGGGTGAAGTTGGGGTGCTGCTGGGTACAGTTGGGACACGACGGGTGCATGGGGTGCTCTTGAGGTGCAGTTGGGATACAATGGGTGCATGGAGTGAAATTGGGGTGCTGTTAGGACACGACAGGTGCATGGGGTGCTGTTGGGTACAGTTGGGACACAATGGGTGCATGGGGTGAAGTTGGGGTGCAGTTGGACACAATGGGTGCATGGGGTGCAGTTGGGGTGCTCTTAGGGTACAGTTGGGACACGACAGGTGTTGTTGGGGTGCAGTTGGGACATGACAGGGGCATGGGGTGCCATTGGGGTGCTGTTGGTGCCGCTGGGGTGCAGCTGGGACACGACGGGTGCATGGGGTGCTCTTGGGGTGCAGTTGGGACACAATGGGTGCATGGAGTGAAATTGGGGTGCTGTTAGGACACGACAGGTGCATGGGGTGCTGTTGGGTACAGTTGGGACACAACGGGTGCATTGGGTGAAGTTGGGGTGCTCTTGGGGTGCAGTTGGGACACGACGGGTGCATGGGGTGCTCTTGGGTACAGTTGGGACACAATGGGTGTGTGGGGTGATGTTGGGGTGCTGCTGGGTACAGTTGGGACACGACGGGTGCATGGAGTGCTCTTGGGGTGCAGTTGGAACACAATGGGTGCGTGGGCTGAAATTGGGGTGCTGTTGGGACACAAATGGGTGCATGGGGTGCAGTTGGGGGTGCAGTTGGACACGATGGGTGCATGGGGTGCCATTGGGGTACTCTTAGGGTACAGCTGGGACATAACAGGTGCTGTTGGGTTGCAGTTGGGACACGACGGGGGCATGGAGTGCTGTTGGGGTGCAGTTGGGACACAAATGGGTGCATGGGGTGAAGTTGGGGTGCTGTTGGGACACAATGGGTGCATGGGGTGAAGTTGGGGTGCTGTTGGGATGCTGTTGGGACACAATGGGTGCATGGGGTGAAGCTGGGGTGCTGTTGGGGTGCAGCTGGGACACGACGGGTGCATGGGGTGCTGTTGGGGTGCAGTTGGGACACGATGGGGGTGTGGGGTGAAGTTGGGGTGCTGTTGGGTACAGCTGGGACACAATGGATGCATGGGGTGAAGTTGGGGTGCTGTTGGGACACAGTGGATGCATGGGGTGAAGTTGGGGTGCTGTTGGGTGCAGTTGGGACATGACAGGTGCGTGGGGTGAAGCTGGGGTGCTGCTGGGTACAGTTGGGACACATTGGGTGCATGGGGTGCCGTTGGGGTGTTGTTGGGGTGCAGAGGGGCGCAGGGGCACCCCAAGACCCCCCGTCCCCCTGCCCTACCTCTGCCCGAACATGAGGGTGGACTTGGTCTCGGCGTCGTTGTAGCTGGAGGGGGAGCAGCAGATGAACATGGTGGTGCGGCAGTTCCCCCCCAGCGAGTCCTGCAGGATCCGCGTCATCTTGCTGTCCCGGTAGGGCACGTAGGCCTTCTGCGGGGGGCGGGGAACAGGGGCTCAGCAGGGTGTGTCCCCCCAGCCCCAGGGTTGCTGGGGCCCAGCAGGCAGGCGGGGGGCCGGGGGGACCCACGGGTTCTCACCGTGCCCTCGGCCAGGGCTGAGATGACGTTGCCCAGCGCCGACAGTGACTTGTTGATGTTCTTGGCCTCATCCAGCACAGCCCCCTCAGCCCCTGTCTTGCTGACCTGTGGGGCCGGGCAGCTCTGGGACCCCCATGGGGCCACCCCCCCCCAGGGACCCCCACCCAGGGGTATCCCCAGCCCAGGAACCCCCCCAAGACCCCCAAACCCAAGGATGCCACCAGCTAGTAGAGCCCCAGAGATGCCCAATCCGGAGACCCTTCACCCAAAGCCCCCACCCCAGCCTGAAGACCCCTAACCCCAATGTCCCACAGCCCCCAGATCCCCCTGAGCCCCCCACCCTCCCAATGTCCCACAGCCCACAGACCGCCCCCAAAGCCCCTACCCTCCCAATGTCCCCCTTGGGGACATCCTCCACCCAACTTCCCCCAGAGACCCCCTCGCAATCCCATGTAGCAACCCCAGCCCAGGGATGCCCAAAGACCCCCACCCCAGACATTCCCCCCCGGCCCAAGGAACCCCCCCCGGCTTCCTCAGCACTGGGGTCCCCCCGACCTTCTCGCTCCCGGCCAGGTCGACCAGGTAGAGCTTCCCGCTGAGCTTCTGCTCCGTCTCCACGTTCTCCTGCTTGATGTTGATGAGGAAGATGCTGTGGCTGCGGGAGCTGTGCTCGTTCATGTCTGCAGGCACGGGGAGAGGCTGCAGGCACCGCCCCAGGGACCCCGCACCCCCGCGGGACCCCCACAGCACCCCTCGGTGCCCCAGAGACCCCACGGTGGCGCAGGGCTCCTCCACTGTGCTCCAGGCACCCCAGTGATTCCCCAGGGACTCCGTGGTAGCCCAATGGCCTCTACAGCACCCCAGGGACCCTACGGCACCCCAGGGACCCCCATGGCACCCCAACGGCTCCTGCAGCACCCCAGGGACCCTACAGCACCCCAGGGACCCCCATGGCACCCCAACGGCTCCTGCAGCACCCCAGGGACCCTACAGCACCCCAGGGACCCCCATGGCACCCCAACGGCTCCTGCAGCACCCCAGGGACCCTACAGCACCCCAGGGACCCCCATGGCACCCCAATGGCTCCTGCAGCACCCCAGGGACCCTACAGCACCCCAGGGACCCCCATAGCACCCCAACGGCTCCTGCAGCACCCCAGGGACCCTACAGCACCCCAGGGACCCCCATGGCACCCCAATGGCTCCTGCAGCACCCCAGGGACCCTACAGCACCCCAGGGACCCCCATGGCACCCCAACAACTCCTACAGCACCCCAGGGACCCCCCATGGCATCCCAATGGCTCCTGCAGCACCCCAGGGTCCCTACAGCACCCCAGGGATGCCCACAACGTCCCAAGGACATCATGATGCTGCAGAGACCCCCATAGTGCCCCAACGATCCCTACAGCACCCCAGGGACCCCCATGGTGACCCAATGATCCCTAGAGCACCCCAGGGACCCTACAGCACCCGAGGGACCCCCACAGTACCCCCATGGCACCCCAACAACTCCTACAGCACCCCAGGGACCTCCACAATGCTCCAAGGACCCCCTGATGCTGCAGGGACCCCCAGGGTGTCCCAGGTGTCCCCCAGCACCCCAGGGACCCCCACAATGTCCCAATGACCCCTAGCATACCCCAATGACACCTACAGCACCCCAGGGACCCCCATGGTGCCCCAGAACCCCCCAGCACCAAGACACCCCTCAGTACATCACACAGCAGGGACCAGCACCCGATAGCCCCCCCTCCACCTCACTCTGCCCCCCGCCATCACCCAGTCCCCGCCGTCCCCAGGGTGCTCACTGGTGACAGCCACGTGCCGGTTGGATTTCCCCTCGTCGATCACATCCAGGATCTCCTCGGGGCTGGAGACGAAGCGCTCGGTGCAGCCCTGGGGATGCAGGGGGGGGTTAAGGCCCCAGGCCCCCCCGATCCCTTCCAGGGGTGCCGTTTGGGGACCCACACCCAAGGGACCCTCTGAGCCGCTCCTCACCTTGACGTAGGGAACCCGGTTCTTGTCCTCGTGCACCGACAGGTTGGTCTTGGTCACTGGGGGGGGGGGGACACGGGGTGAGAGGGCTGTGGGGGGTGGTGACCCCCCAACATGCCCCAGGAGCCCCCGGTGCCCCCAGTGCTCCCCATCCAGTGCTCCCCAGTACCCATCTGGTGCCTCCCAGTGCTCCCCCATACCCTGCCACTGACTCCCAGTGCTCCCCAGTCCCCATCCGGTGCCTCCCAGTGCTCCCCCATACCCTGCCACTGACTCCCAGTGCTCCCCAGTCCCCATTCCGGTGCCTCCCAGTGCTCCCCCATACCCTGCCACTGACTCCAGTGCTCCCCAGTCCCCATCCGGTGCCTCCCAGTCCTCCCCCATACCCTGCCACTGACTCCCAGTGCTCCCCAGTCCCCATCCGGTGCCTCCCAGTGCTCCCCCATACCCTGCCACTGACTCCCAGTGCTCCCCAGTCCCCATCCGGTGCCTCCCAGTGCTCCCCCATACCCTGCCACTGACTCCCAGTGCTCCCCAGTCCCCATCTGGTGCCTCCCAGTGCTCCCCCATACCCTGCCACTGACTCCCAGTGCTCCCCAGTACTCATCCGGTGCCTCCCAGTGCTCCCCCATACCCTGCCACTGACTCCCAGTGCTCCCCAGTCCGCATCCGGTGCCTCCCAGTGCTCCCCCATACCCTGCCACTGACTCCCAGTGCTCCCCAGTACTCATCCGGTGCCTCCCAGTGCTCCCCCATACCCTGCCACTGACTCCCAGTGCTCCCCAGTCCCCATCCGGTGCCTCCCAGTGCTCCCCCATACCCTGCCACTGACTCCCAGTGCTCCCCAGTCCCCATCCGGTGCCTCCCAGTGCTCCCCCATACCCTTCCACTGACTCCCAGTGCTCCCCAGTCCCCATCCAGTGCCTCCCAGTCCTCCCCAGTGCCTCCAAACTTCTCAGCACCCCCAGTGCATCCCAATACCCACCCAGTATCTCCCAGTGCCCCCCCTCAACTCACTGTCCAGCAGGTCCCGGATCTTGTCCAGATAAATTTCAAAGTAAGAAACCTGGTAGGAGAGAATTGGGGGTGTCAGGGTGCGTGTTTGGGGGGGGGGGGGGAGGGGTGTCGGGACCCGACCTCCCAGTCCTCCCAGTGCTCCCAGTCCCCACCTTGATGTGGAACTCGAGGTTCTCGTCCATGGAGTAGATGTGGTTGAAGATGTCCTGGGCGATGCGTGGGATGATGCCCATCTGCTGGGGGTCGTGCAGTTTGCCCTGCGGGGGGGGAGGTGAGGGGGTACTGAGCACCCAGGGGGGTGCCAGGGCCCAGGGGGGTGCCAGGGCCCAGGGGGTGCTGAGCCCCCCCCCGAAGCCCCCTCCCCCCCCCCGCCACCTCACCTCCATGGTGTGGGTCTTGCCTGATGACGTCTGCCCGTAGGCGAAGATGGTGCCGTTGTACCCGGCCAGCACGTCTGTGGGGACGGACGAGGGTGGGCAGATGTCCCTCAGGGACACCCAGGACCCCCCAGGACCCTCAGGGACCTCATAGCCCCCCCAAACCCCCAGGGACTCCCCCGAGAACCCAAGGGCTCCCTGACACCCCCCCACCCAGGCACCTAAGATCATCTCCAAGATCCCCAGCGATGCCCAAGGACCCCTGAGACCTCCCCAAAAGGCCTCACAGAATTCCCGCCCCCCCCCCCCCCCGAGCCCCTGGAGATTGCAGAGATGCCCCCCCCCCCCCCCCAAAGTCCCGCAGAGACCCCAAGACCTGCTGGACACCCCCAAGGTCCCCCTGCGCATCTCCCCCTGCCTGCATCACCCCCCAACCTGCCCCTGTCACCTCCCAGCACCCTCTAATGTCCCCGTGGATCTGGGTGTCCCTGTTCCCCAGCCAGGAACCCCCCCGGGGTCTCCCCCAGGGCCCCCCCAGGCCGCAGGCCCTCACCCTTGACGATCTGCATGGCGCAGGCATGGTAGACCTGCTCCTGGGTTGTGTTGGGGGGGAAGACGCGGTCGAAGACATAGGGCTTGCCCTGAGGGGGGGACACACATGGGGGTCAGTGGCCAGGAGAGACACCCCCCCCCCCCCAAGGTGCTGGGGGCTGTGCCAGCCTCAGGGCTCCCCTTGTGGGGCAACCAGTATGTTCCAGTGAATCCCAGTAAGGGAGCTGTGAGGTTGCAGGGGGGCTCTCACACAGCCCCGATCCCCTCATACGCCCCTGCCCCCCCACATCCCATGGACCCCCAGAGACCCCTCAGCCCCTCCATATGCCCCCATAGATACCCCCCCCCCAGAGCCCCATGAACCCCCATAGATCCACACAGACACCCATAGACATCCAACCCCCCCAGAGAGCCCCATACACCCCCATATATCCCGGGCCTCCCCCCCCGACCAGTAGACTCCCCCCATACACCTTCACAGTCCCGCAGCCTTGCCATATACCCTCATAGACCCCCATAGAGCCCTCAGCTCCCCATAGATCCCTCAGCCCCCCATACACCCCCATACACCCCCATAGACCCCTGAGCGCCCCCATAGGTCCCCACTACCCCCCATAGACCCTTCAGCCCCTCATACACCCCCCATAGACCCTCAGCCCCCCATAGATCCCTCAGCCCCCCCATAGACTCCCATAGCCCCCCCATACACCCCCATACACCCTCATAGACCCCTCAGCACCCCCATAGGGCCCCATGGCCCCCCACAGACCCTTCAGCCCCCCATACACCCCCCATAGACCCTCAGTCCCCCCTAGAGCCCCCAGCCCCCCCATAGACTCCCATAGCCCCCCATACACCCCTATAGATCCTCATAGACCCCCATAGACTCTTCAGCCCCCCCTAGATCCCTCAGCCCTCCCATAGACTCCCATAGCCCCCCATACACCCCTATAAATCCTCATAGACCCCCACAGACCCCCCCAGACCCCCAGATCCCCTATACCCCCCTCCCCGTTCTCCGCAGCTCCCCCCGGCCTGGAGCTGTCCAGGCCGCGGTGCTGAACCGCCGCAGCCACCGCGGAGACACCCGGACACGGGGACACCCGGACACGGGGACACACGGACAGGGCGACACCCGGACACGGGGACACCCGGACACGGGGACACCCGGACATGGGGACAGTCGGCGACACCAGCCTTTCCCCCCCCCCCAACCCCCCCCCGGGCCAGCGCCACCGCCGCAGCACGGCGCAGGCACAACCGCCCCGCCCGCCGCCGGTCACGCATCCCCCCCCCCGCATTCCCCCCCCCAACCCCCCCCCAACTCACAACCACCCCACGCAGCCCCCCCTGCTTCCCCCCCCCACCCCCGTCCCCGCAAAACCACCCCCTGCAACACCCCGCATTGCGCCGGCAGAACCGCACAGCGACACACCACCACCCCCAGAACAGGCACGGCCCCCCCCCGCCCCACTGCACCCCCGGGGGACCCCGCTGCCCCCCACATCACCTCAAGGACCCCCCACCTTCCCCGAACCCTCCCCTCCCACCTCAGGGCCGGGGTGCCCGGGCCGGGCGGGGCCCCTTCCTGCAGGAGAACCCCCCCGTACCCGGCACCGTGCAAGGCGGCGGGGGGGACGTTACGGGGGTGCTTTATTGGGGGGGGTGTCATATTGGGGGGCTTGGCCGCGGTTCCTGAGACACCACACACACCCCCCCCCCCCTGCTCCCAGCTTCTCCCCCTAACAAAGGGCCGGGCCGCAGCCTGGGGGGGGGGGCAGGGTCTGCGGTAAACTTCCCCCCCCCCATCGGTGCAGTCATCGAGGCCCGATCGTGCCCCCCCCGGGGTTCAGGGCGTCTCCACTCATTGTAAACAACTCCCCCCCCTCCCCAGCACTGGGCCAAACTGGGGGAAACTGGGAGTGCCAGGAACCTTAGAAATGGAAGTGGGGGGGGGGTAAGGTGAGGGGTATGCGGGGGGGGGGGGGAAACGCCCCGGAGGGGGGGAGCAGGGCCCATTTGGTCACCAGAGCTACCGGCCACACCCAGGGCGTTATCCCCCTCAAACAGGCTCTGCCCCCCCATATTGTCACCCCCCCTACAGGCCGGTCACCACCCCCACAGGCCGGTCACCCCCCACCCTGGCTATTTCACCCACCCCCCCTCCAGCTCTGCTCCCATCCCGGCCCCTCCCCGAGACTAGAGTTGGGGGGTGTCCCTGTGCCCCCCCCCCCGCACTCACCCCCACCACCACGCTGTCGTCGCCCTGGAAGACGGGCAGGAATTTGTCCCCCCGCAGAATCTCCGCCTGGTTGAGAGGCCGGAACCGGCACAGGACCTTGATGCTGCACTCGGCGCTGGGCTCGGCCATCGCGGAGGGGGGGCGCGGGGGGGGGACGCCGAGAAGAGTTTTGGGGGGGCCCAAGGGTGCTGCTGGTACCCAAGGGTGTGGGGTGCCACCCGGGAACGTGGGTGGTACCCAGGGATGCGGGTGACAACCTAAGGGTTAAGTGGTACCCAGGGATGCAGGATGCTGCCCAGGGATGCTGAGTGGTACCCAGGGATGCTCAGTGGTACCCAGAGATGCAGGATGCTGCCCAGGGATGCGGGGTGGTACCCAGAGATGCTGAGTGGTACCCAAAGATGCTCAGTGGTAGCCAGGGATGCAGGATGCTGCCCGGGGCTGCAGGATGCTGCTCAGGGATGCAGGATGCTGCCCAGAGATGCTGAGTGGTACCCAGGGATGCAGGATGTTGGTCAGTGATGCAGGATGCTGCCCAGAGATGCTGAGTGGTACCCAGGGATGCAGGATGCTGCCCAGGGATGCAGGATGCGGGCGGGAGGGCGGCGCCGGCGCGGGGGGGGGGGATGCTCCGCAGCGCTCCTGCTGCCCCTGCTCCAGTGACCGCGCTGCTGTCGCCACTGCAGCCCCGGTACCGGGTGATGGGGGTGGGGGGGGGAGAGGCCGCCCCCCCGCACGTACACGCCCCCCCCCCCCCCCCCGCGTTAAGGTGGAGCTGCCCGCGGCTCTTAAGGTGGACGGAGATGGGGGGGGGGGGGGCGGACGGGACGGGACACGCCCGGCCCTGGTAACGGTGCCCCCAAACTGCTGATTCATTGCGGGGGGTGGGGGGCAGGATGGTGGCGACCCTGTCCCGGCTGGGGGGGGCGCAGGGCCAGTTCCCCCCCCGCCCCCCCCGCTCAGTTCCCCTCCCCCAGGCGGGAAGCCAGCAGTCCTGACTCATGGCCCCCCCCGGCGCTGAGGCCGGGCGCACTCGTGTCCTTGGTGGCCCTGCCCAGGCCGGGGGTCCAGGGGGGTGCAGAGGGCACCGCCCCCCTCTCCGTGACCCCCAAAAACACGCAGGGGCGCCTGGATGGAGCTCACCCCGGCGGCATCCCGCGGGCGGGAGTGGGTAGCTCCCCCGTGTGCCCTCCCGTAACCGAGCCTGTGTCTCTCCCCCAGCGTGCTCCCCCCTGCAACCCCCCACGGTACCCACCCGTGTGCCCCCTACCCTGTGCACCCACCCGTGTGCACCTCCTGTGTGCGCCCCCCTATGTGGCCCCCCGTGTCTCCCATTCGTGAACCCCCCTGTATCCCTCCCCCGTGTCCCGCCGTGCCACCCCGTGTCTCTCTATGTACCCCCCGTGTGTCCCCCCCGTGTGCCCCCCCGTGTCTCCCACTCGTGAACCCCCGTGTATCCCCCCCCGTGTCCCGCCGTGCCCCCCCGTGTCTCCCCATGTTCCCCCTGTGTCTCCCCCCATGTTCCCCTCCCGTGTTTGCCCCCCGCGTCCTCCGTGTCCCCCGTCTCTCCCCTCGTGTGTCCCCTGTGTGTCCCCCCGCTTCTGCCCCCCGTGCCCCTCCCGTGTCGCCCCGTGTCCTCCGTGTCCCCCGTCTCTCCCCTCGTGTGTGTCCCCCGTGGGTCCCCCCCGTGTCTCCCACCCGTGCCCCCCCCGTTTCCTCCCCCGTGGCCCTCCGTGGCCCCCCCGTACCCCCGTCTCCTGCCCCTCCCCGTTTCCCCGCAGGCCACGCCCCCTATCACAGACCACGCCCCCCTCAGACTCCGCCCCCCCCCGCTCTCTTTCCGTCCCCGCCCCTCGCGCTGCTCTCGCGAGACCGGCCCCGCCCGCCCCGGCCTGAGCGGCGCTACCGGCCCCGCCACCGGCCCCGGCACCGACCCCCCGACACCGCCACCGACACCCCCCCCGGCACCGCCCCCCCGGTACAGACACCCGCCCCCGGCACCACCCCCCCGGTACCGACCCCCGCCCCCGGCACCGACACCCTCCCCCCGCTACCGACACCTCGGCACCGACACCCCCCCGACCCCCCCTCCCGGCACCGACCCCCCTGTACCGACCCTCCCCCCCCGGTACCGACCCCCGGCCATGGCCGACCCCAAGTACGCCGACCTGCCCGGCATCGTGAGTGCGGGACCGGGCCGGGGGCGGGCCCGGGGGGCGTGTGAGGGGGCCGGGGGGAGAATGAGGGGATTGGGGGCGTCAGGGGGTACTGAGGGGGTCAGGGGGGTCTGAGGGGATCGCGGGGGGGGAGGATCTGGGAGAGAATGAGCGGATCTGGGGGCGTCAGGGCTCGAGGGGGCCCTGGGGGGGTCTGAGGGGATCAGGGGCTGGGGGGAGAATGAGGGGATCGGGGCGGGGGGTGGCCTGGGGGGGTCAGGGGGAAAATGAGGGGATCTTAGCGGGGGGGTGAGGGGACTGGGGGGGAACTGAGGGGGTCGGGGGTGTCTCAGGGTAGTGAGGGGGTCGCGGGGGGCTGCAGGAACTGGGGGTTCTGTAGGGACTGAGGGGATGGGAGAGGTTTGGGGGGGTCTGAGGGGATGGGGGGGCTCTGGGTCAGTAAATGGGGTGTCTGGGGAGACTGCGGGTGATGGGGGGGGTGTCAGAGGCATTTGGGGTGTCCGGTGGGGATCTGAGGATGGAAGTGGGGTGTTTGGGGAGCTGGGGGGTACTGGGGACTGTCTGGGGGGGGACACACAAGCGTCTCGGGGGGGGGAGTTGGGAGTACCTGGAGTATTTGGGGCAATTTTCGGAATCAGGGTACCTGTGAGGGCATTTGGGGGTGTCGGGGCGGGGGGTGGGGGCAGTGAGTGGGGTGTCTGGGGACACGGAGGGGTGTCCAGAAGGGACGTGGAGTCTTTAGGGAGCTGGGGGGGAGGGACTGTGGACTGAGGCGATTTGGGGCAACTGTGGGCTTTTTGATCCTAAACGGGTAATAACGAGCTGGGGGGGGGGGTGGGGGGGGCTCTCTCACCGGCGCCCGCTCGCGCCCCAGGCCAGGAACGAGCCCGACGTCTACGAGACCAGTGACCTGCCCGAGGACGACCAGGCCGAGTTCGAGGCGGTAAGGCCTCGCCGGGGCCGTGCCGTGGGGCCGGGGCGGGGGGGGCAGCCTGCCCGTGCCCCCACCCCACGGCAGGACCGGTGCCACAGCAGGGAAACAGCTCCCGTCCCTGCACACCCGCCCTGCAGTGCCACATCCCCCCCCCCCCATCACGGTGACACGTCCCATCAATGTGCCACCCTCCTTCTCTCACCCTGCCAGTGCTTTGGGGGTGCCAAGAAGCGTGCCCCCCCCGCCATCCCCCTTGGCTTTGCACGGGTTCCTCCAGCACACGGAGAAGGGGGGGGCATGTTGGGGTGGGTTCACCCCTGTAAAGCATCTTGGAACAGTGGCGGAGTCCCACAGACCCCTTCTCCGTGGGGTGGCTTTGACGTGGGGTGACACCGGGGGACCATCCTCGAGGGGGGTGCACCCAGGGCTGCCTGGTGACCCCCAGCTCTGCAAATGAGGCTGAAAGCCGATGGGTGCTCGGGATTATGGCCCAAACGGCTTCTCAGTGTCTGTTTCCCCCCACTCCGGACCCCACTTGGCCGGCACATGCTCCCGCTTGGCCTGAGGCGGCGAGGGGGGGGACGGGACTCGGTGGTGCGAAGGCAACACCCCGGGGAGGGGCACCCGGCCCCCAGCTTTCAGGGGGCAAAGAGATCCCTTGCGAGACGCGGGGCAACAAGACGAGCTGAAACGGGTCGTTTCCACCCAAAAGTGCCCGAGAATAAAGCGGTGACACCCCCACCCCACGGTGTTTTCCCTCCCGTGCAGCCCCCACTGCAGGCAGGAGGCGAAGGGTTTGCCGGGGTTTTAATCGCCGTCTCCTCTCCTGGGAGCCCCTCGCGCAGCTTCGTTGTGTCCCGTGGCTCTCACGCGCTGAACTGATCTGAGTTTTCCCCCCCCTTCCCCGCTCTTCCCCCCCCCACACCCTGCTCCCCACCTTGCCTGGACACTAGTTTGCACAAGTAAGCCCGGTCGCCGCTCCCGGCTCTGCATGTCCTTGGGGGTTGAGGTTGATTTATTTGTTTTTTTTGCATGCCGTAGATGTGCACGGGGTCCCGGAGCCGCTGCATCACCTGCTGCCAGCCGTGGGTCACCCCGCCGTGGGTCACCCCGCTGTGGGGCAGAGTTGGGGGAGGGGGGGGGGCAGCCGGCTGTGGGACCTGGGGTGCGACGTGGTGCTGCTGCCGCCTCTCCCTCGCTCTCTCTGCATCCTCCCTGCCTGCATGTGTCCCCCTCCTTCTCCTTCGGGACCCCCCCTGGCCCCCCCACGACGGGTCTGTGCAGCCTTGTGTCCCACCCCTCCCCCCCTCCCAGCGATGCTCCCTGGGCCGGGGGGGGGCGCTGCCATCCCGCTGCAGCCCATCCTGCCAGGCTTTGCAGCACGCTGCGGGGCTCAGCGGGACACGGGCAGGAAAGGGGGGGGCCGCACTGAGCCCCCATCCCTGCTGCCAGCACAGCACGGGGCTGGCTGCTCAGCGGGGGGCAGCTCGTGCCCCTCCAGGGATCAGCATTGGGGTTTTGCCCCCCCACCCCCAACCCAGGACCGCAACTGATGCCTCCCTCCTACCCCTGTGGGGCTGCTCCGTGGGGGTCTGGCTGCCCCCGGCTCTGCTCACATCCCCCCCCCACCACCACCACCAGGGGAAAAGAAGAGCTGGAGGGAGGTTTTCAGAGCGGGGGTTCAGCCGCATCCTGCTCCCACCCTTTCTCTGCTCACCCCAACCCCCCCAGCCCCGCCTGCCCCCCAGGGGGTGCCCAGCCGAGGAGTCCAGCTCGCCCCCGCGTCCTGCATGGCTCCTCAGCCCTCGCACGGGGGGGCCAGCGGGGCCACCCCAGCAGCAGCCCCGGCGCAGGGACGTGGGTGACGGCGGGCCGTGCATGGGACAAACCTTCTAACGCCATTTTTGTCTCTCTCTTTCCCCCCCCCCCGCCCCCTTCAACCCCCTCCCCTCCTAACCTTGCTCTGACTTTCTCACCTCTGGGAAACGCAAGGAGCTGGTAAGAGCCCGTCCGTCGGCCGCCGTAACCCCCGCGCTCTGCTCGGGGCGCTCGCCGCTGCCTCCCCCCCCTCACCTCTGCCGGACGGCCCCCCCCTAACGCTGCTCACGCTGCTCACGCTGCTCTCACCCCTTCTCCTCCCTCCGCAGTGCGCCAGGGCTCCCCCAAAGCGCTTCGGGCCACGGCCGGGCGCAGGGGCTGGAGAGGGGGCAGCAGGTTGGGGTGGGGGGGGGTGTCCTTTGGGTGCCTTCTGCAGGGTCCTGCTGGGGCGGGGACCCCCCCGGACCATGGCTGGGGGGCGAGGAGAGTCCAGACTCAGTGTCTGCGATCGCCCTGCCAGGCTCCGGGCAAAGCCCCTTTGGTCTTGGAGGGGTTGAAGTCCTGCAAACCCCCCCCGATGCCCCCCCCGCGGGTGGTTGGGAGCCACCGCAAAACGTGGCCGTAGGGCAGTTCCAGCTGTCGCAGCTGCAGCAGTTTCCCCAAGGCTGGTCGTGGGGCTGCCCAAAGTGTGCGCTGGCACCTCTGGCCCCTCTGCCAGGCCCTCGGGGCGGGGGGTTTCCTACCCCTCCAGGCCAGGCCAGGGGTCCGATGTCCCCACACCAGGCCCTGGGGACATGCCGCATCCTGGACAGCCCGCGCTGCCCTGGCCAGACCCTTTGGTGGGGTCCGTCCCTGCGTGTCAGTCCTTGGGGGCTTGTGCCCTTGTCCTGGGGAGGACGGGGCTGCCTTTGCCTGCCCCCCCAACCCCCCACCCCGTTACTGTCCATCCTCAAACCCTGGTGGCCACCGTGTCCCTAAGGCCCCACGTTGTGTGCAGGAGGAGCTCACCAGCACCAGCGTGGAGCACCTCATCATCAACCCCAACGCCGCCTACGAGAAGTTCAGGGACAAGCGCCTGGGCACCGAGGGAGTGGGTGAGCCGAGAGGGGGGGGGGAACTCAGGGACGGGTGGGCTTTGGGGACCCTGAGGTGACCCCAGGGAGGGCACGGCGGGTGATGCCCTGCTCTTCCTCTTCCAGATTTCTCCGATCGTATCAACAAGACCAGAACAACAGGCTACGAGTCTGGGGAGTATGAAATCGTGAGTCTGGAGCATGCGGGGGTGTCAGCCACCCCCGTGCACGGTCCCTCGTCCCCCCCTCACCCCACAGCGACGTCCCTGCCCGGGGCCACCGCTCTCAGAGAGGGGTGGAGGTGGGAAGGGACCTCTGCAGGTCACCTGGTCCCACCCCCCTCCTCAAGCAGGGCCACCAAGAGCTGGTTGCCCAGGACCATGTCTGGGTGGCTTCTGAATATCTCCAAGGATGGAGACTCCACCATCTCCCTGGGCAACCTCTGCCAGCGCTGGGTCGCCCTCACAGTGGAAAAAGTGTTTCCTGATGGTCAGGGGGAACCTCCTGTGCTTCAGGTCGTGCCCGTGGCCTGGTCCTCGGCACTGGGCGCCACTGGGAAGAGCTGGGCTCCGTCCTTTTGGCACCGTGCCTCCAGGTCTTGATAAGATTCCCCCCAGAGCCTTCTCCAGGCTGGCCAGTCCCAGCTCTCAGCCTCTCCTAGGAGAGATGGTCCAGCCCCAACAGCATCTTTGTGGCCCTTTGTTGGACTCTCTCCAGTATGGCCATGTCTCTCTTGTACTGGACACAGCACTCCAGCTGTGGCCTCACCGGTGCTGAGGAGAGGGGAAGGATCCCCTCCCTCGACCACAGCCCTCCTCCCAATGCTGCCCAGGACACCATTAGCCGACTTTGCTGGATCAGCTTGGTGGCCACCAGACCCCTGGGGCATTTTCCACAGAGCTTCTTTCCAGGTGGGAGGCTCCCAGCGTATACTGGTGCCGCGGGCTGTTGCTCTTTAGGAGCAGGACTTCGTGTTTCCCCTTGTTGAGCTCCATGAGGTTCCTCTTGGCCCATTTCTCCAGCCTGGCCAGGTCCCTCTGGACGGCAGCACGACCGTCCGAGCAGGACTCTTCCAGGCAGAGCCCAGGGCTGGGAGTCCACCCTCGGTGTCTGAGCTCCACCATCTTATGGCCACTGCAGCCATGAGGCTGCCTTTGACCTCCATGTCCCCAACGTGGCCACCAACGAGCCCCTCCTTGTTGGTGAAGACGAGCTCCAGTGGAGCCCCTCTCCTCCTTGGCTCCTCCGTCACTTAGAGGAGGACGTTGTCATCGGTCATAAAATCATCGAATCATAGAATTGTCCAGGTTGGAAGGGACCTTTCAGATCATCTTGAGTCCAACCATCAACCCAACACTTGACAAGAACCATCACTAAACCATATTGCTAAGCAGTATGTCCACCCATCTTTTAAATACCTCCAGGGATGGTGATTCCACTGCTTCCCCGGGCGCTTTGGAGCCTCCCGGGCTGCTCGTGTCCTGCTGCATTGTCCCTTGGGAGGTCCCTCTGCAGTCCTGCTCGGGGACCAGGTTCCCGTGAACATGGGGCTGCTCCTCCCCGGCTGCCGAGGGGCTCACCTGCTCCTTCTCCCTCCTCATTCCCTTTTCTTCCCTTTCTGGGGGTGGGCACCCAGGGGAGTTGGGCACCAGCCACCCCAGGCCAAGACCCCCCTCCTGACCACCCCCCCCCCCCCCCCGTTCCTCTCTCCGCAGCTCGGCGAGGGGCTGGGTGCCAAAGAGACCCCCCAGCAGCGGTACCAGCGGCTGCAGCACGAGGTGCAGGAGCTGGTTCGGGAGGTGGAGCAGATCCAGGTGGGCATCACCCCTGCCTGGGGGGCTGTCCCAGGGGGACGACGGTCCCAGGGCGGGGGGCTGTGACACGGCCACCTTCCCCACAGAGCACGGTGAAGGAGGCGGCGGCGGAGGAGGAGCTGACGCCCATGGCCTTGGCCAGGCAGGTGGAGGGCCTGAAGCAGCAGCTGGTCTCCAGCCACCTGGAGAAGCTGCTGGGCCCCACCGCAGCCATAGACTTTGCTGACCCCGATGGAGCCTTGGCCAAGTGAGTGGGGTCCCGGGACCCCTGAGGAGCTCAGGGTGGGGGTGGGGGATTGCCAGCGTCCCCGCGCCCGCCGTTGTCCCCCTGCCCAGGCGCCTGCTGCAGCAGCTGGAGGTGGCCAAGTGCAGCAAAGCGACGCCGGGGAAGAGCCCGGCCAAAGCCCCGGCGCCCACCGGAGACGCCGTCACCTTTGAGCTCTACTGGAGGCCGGAGCAGGACCAGTTTGCCCAAACGGCCAAGGTGGGTGTGGGGAAAAGGGGGGGGACACCCCAAATGACCCCAAAATGGGGTGTCCTGCCGTCTCACCCCCCCTTTTTCTCTCCCTGCCCCCCCCCCACCAAGATCGCGGAGCTGGAGAAGCGGCTGGCGCAGCTGGAGGCGACAGTGCGGTGCGAGCCCGACAGCCAGGTGAGGGGCCGGGGGTGCCATCCTGCCCCACGTCCTGCCCCACGTCCTGCCCCACGTCCTGCACCCCGACTGACGCCCATTTCCTTCCCCACAGAACCCGCTGCTGGTGGGGCTGAAGGGCACCAGCTTGGTGGTGAGTCGGGCAGGGGCTGGGGGGCTTGAAGGGTCCCTTTCCCCCCACCCTGTGCCCGTAGCACTTGGCGGGGGGGGGGGGGGGGGATGACACAGTCCTGGGGTGCTGCCATGTCCCCCCTCACCCCGTTCTCTGTCCCCAGGAGACCGTCCAGGTCCTGCAGGCCAAGGTCAACATCCTGGACGTGGCCGTGCTGGACCAGGTGGAAGCCCGGCTGCAGGTGAGGGCGGGGGGGGTGGATAGAGTTTGGGAGCCCCCAGATGGCAACTGGCCCAAAGGGGGTGAAATTGGGGGTGGCGCCACTGGATCTGGGGGCTCATGTCTGTCCCCCGTCCCGTTCCCCCCCCCCCAGAGCGTCCTGGGGAAGGTGAATGAAATTGCCAAGCACAAGGCGACGGTGCAAGACGCTGACACCCAGAGCAAGGTAAGAGCTGGCGGAGGGGAGACACCCCCCCAAAAGCCGCCCCCTCAGCCTGGCGGGGGGGGTACCTGGAGCCCCCCCCCCCAGTCACTTCTTGCCCCTCTCCATCCCCCAGATCCACCAGATCTACGAGACGATGCAGCGCTGGGACCCCGTGGCCAGCACCCTGCCCGACGTGGTGCAGAGGCTGGTGACCCTCAGGGACCTGCACGAGCAAGGTGAGGCGGGGGCGAGGGGACGCTGGGGACATGGTGTCACCGGCAGCATCTCGGGATGGGGGGGTGGCCGCTCTGTGTGTGTGTGTGTGTATCCCCCCCCCCAGCACTTTCTCCTCCCTCCCAGCCACCCAGTTTGGGCAGGTCCTGGTGCACCTGGACACCACGCAGCAGGAGATCGCGGGTGCCCTCAAGGACAACACCGTGCTGCTGGCGGAGGTGGGTCCCACCAGCACCCGCTGGGGCGGGGCGGGGGGTCCCCGTCCTGTGCGTGTGTCCCCCCCTCAACTCACCCCCTCCCCAACTCACCCCCTGCCCACTCTCTTCCCCCCCTTCCCAGGTCCAGAAGACGATGAAGGAAAACCTGGCCATCGTAGAGGACAACTTCGCAGAGATAGATGCCCGCATCAAGCGGCTGCAGAAGTGAGAACGCCCTGGAGATGCCCCCCCCGCCCCGCCCCATGCCAGGCATCCCAGACCCCCCCCGGGCCCTGCGACCCCCTGGGAACCACTCCCTCCCCCGCCCCCGCGCAGGTACCAGCCTCTGCTTGTATATACCCCCTGCACAGCGCGGGGGCTGGAGGGCCCCCCCACCCCTCCATGCACTCCTTGGGGGGGGATGTCTCTGTACCCCCCCCCCCCCCGATTTACCCCAATAAATGGCTCAGCTCAAAGCGCATCCGTGTCGGCATCTCCTTGGGGTGAGGGGGGGTGAGGGGGGCTCGCTGCCTGCGCAGGTGATAAAATAGTTCCTGCTTCTCCTTGAGGGGGAGTCCCTGGGGGGGGCACCCCCCACCCCTGCCAGCCCTTCCCGGGAGTCCCCAGGCTGCCGCTCCCCCCCCCCAAAAAAAGCCCCAGCCGGGGAGAGCCGTGTCCTCCCGGCTGCTGGCCACGCGATGGCAGCACTGGCCCACGGCCAGGCGGGGACAGGGCCTGGGGACAGGGACAGGGGACCCCTGCGTCCTGCAGGGCTCGGACAAGGGGGACCCCGGTGTCCTGCGGCTCCGCTCCCACCCCGGGGACCCCCCCAAACACCCCCGGGTGTCCCCAGCATGTCCCCTGCGTGGCGGGAGGAGCTGTCACTGTCCCTGTCACGGGGGGGGGGGGGGGGGAAGTGACAACGAGGGTCCCCCCCAGTGACCCGCAGCTCGTCACCGAGCCAGCACCAAGGAGCGATGGCAGCACAGCCGCCTCCCTGCTGTCCCCTGTCCCCAGGGGTCCCCTCCGTGTGTCCCCCCGCCCCGGGGAAGGCGAAGGCAGCGGCTGTGCATCCAAACCCAGAGTGTTTTATTGAGGGGAGCGCGGAGCCCCGCGATCAGCCATGGGGACACAGCGCGGGAGGGGGGTGCCCGGGGGTGGGGGACAGCACCGGGACACCCCGACACCCTTGGGGGTGCTGGCATGCGGGGGTGGGGGTGGGGGAGAGCACTGACGGGGGTGTTTTTAGGGGTGCGGGGCAGCGCGGGTGTCCTCGCGGGTGTCTCCTCGCACCCAGCACTGTGGCGTGGGGGGGATGGGGGACGGTCACACCGGCGGGAGTTGGGGACCCCGCAGCCCGGGGGGGGGTCAGTCGGGGTAGATGATGAAGCCGGAGAAGGTGCTGTACTTGTTGGTGTTGCCGCCGTGGACTTTGCCGCCGTCCAGCTTGACGAAGACCTCGTCGCCCACGTCCAGGTGCAGGATGACGCTGTTGCTGGCGTAGTCGTAGTTCTGGTCGGCGTCCTGCGCGATGGCGCTGGCCCGCACCTTCGGGGGGGGCGGGAGGGGGGGTGTGGAACGACACAGCCATCAGGGACCCCCCCTCCCCAACACGCCACCCCCAGGGGGCAGCCCGGGAGTGGGGCGCAGGGCTGGGAATGGGGGGTGCTGAGCTGCTCTGGACCCCCCCCCCGGCAGCGCGCTCAGCCCCTCTGTCCATCACCGCTCAAGGTCACGCCGCCCGGCTGCAGGCAGAGCCAGGCGAGGGAGACAGCGTGTGTCCCCCCCCCACCGGCAGTGGTGACAGGAGGGGACAGGGACAGATACCACCCCCCCCTGCACCCCGGGATAGGGCCAACCCCCCCCCAGACCCACACTGAGTCTCACCATCGGTGCTCAGTCCCGAGGACCGGATCCGGAGATCCCTGTGGGACCCTGTGGCCCTCCCATGTTCCCCCCCCCACACACCTCCTGCGCTGCCCCCAGGGATTGGGGATGCCCCAGGGGGTGGGGGGGAACGGGGGCAGCTCCCGGGGGGGCGGCGGAGCCAGTATCGACCACGCTGGATCGATCCTTGTTTTCTCCCATAATAAATGGGAAGCGTCCGGGGCGAGGTGGTGTGGGAGCTGCCGAACAAAGGGACCGGTGGGGGCACAGCCTGGACCCCCCCCCCATGATGGCGGCTGTCCCAGTTGGGGGGCACAGCCTGGTGCTCCCAGGGGAGTGTGTCCCCACCCCATCCCCGTGGCAGGAGCCCCGGGGATGGGCGTTTGGTGTCCCCAAGGCTGAGGCGGTGGGTGTGGGGCTGCGGGGTGGCCCCCCCAGTCACCACCCCGCCTTGGTCCAAGAGGGAGAATGGGATGGGGGGAGGTGGGGATGGGGGTACTGCGGTGGGGGGAGCAGGGATAGGAATTGAGGGTGGGGGGGAAATGGGATGGAGGAAGAAGAATGGGGAAAAGATGGGAATCGGGGTGGGGGAATTGGATGGGGAAAATCGAACATGGTGACAGGGCCGGGGGGAGGGTGGAATTGGGGGGAGGGAGATCAGGAATGGGGGGAACCAGGGTGGGGGAACTGGGATTAAGGGAAACCAGAATGGGAAAACCAGGATGGGAGGAAATAAGATGGGAACACCAAAACAGGGGAAGCGGGATGGGGAAACCGGGATGGGGGGGGAGCAGGCAGGGGGAGGAAGTGGGGCTGGAGGACTGGGGCGAGGGACCAGTTGGGGGGCACCGGGAGGAGCCGTGGCGGGGGGGTGCCGGCGGCGGTGCCGGTCCCGGCCCGTACCTGCCCGTTCTTCATGAGGTCGGCCCACATACTGGTGCCGTCGCCGCCGCGCATGAGGACGTGGTAGGTGAAGAAGTAGATGCCGGGCAGGGGGCAGGTGAACTTCCCGCTCGAGGGCTCGTAGTAGTTGCCCACGTTGGTGACCACGTCGTCGAAGCGCAGCACCTCGTAGCCCTCGTGGGGCTTCCGTAGCCCCGCGTAGAAGGCGATCTTGGGGCTGTAGAAGGAGGGGATGTACCCCCCGGGACCCGGCCCCGGTGGCCCCGGTGGCCCTGGCCGGCCTGGCTCACCTGGCGGCCCCCGCGGTCCCGGTGGTCCGGGGGGGCCCCGCACCCCAGCGCGGCCTTTGCGCCCCGGCTCGCCCTTGGCACCGGGCAGGAAGGGTGGCGGGGAGGCGGCGGGCAGCTCGGCGCCGGGGTAGGGGTCGCAGACCATGCGGCAGCTGCCCAGCATCTCGTAGTGCGCGGCCGCCTTGGAGCTGTGGACCAGCAGCGGGATGGCCACCAGCAGCACCAGCACCATGGCCACGCCGACGGCCGCCCCGGCCACCCGCTTCCTGCGGCTCAGCCGGGAGGCGGCCAGCGCCAGCAGGTCGTCCTCGCCCTTGGGCGCGATGGTGGCACCGGGGGGGCGGACGGCACCCAGCCGCCCACTGAGCCTCACGCCCCGGCGGGGACCGGGCTGCGAGAGGGGACGGGGCGGGACAGGAGCGGGGATGGGGACGGAGATGGGGACAGGGATGGGGATGAGGATGGGGACAGGGACAGCGATGAAGATGGGGATGGGGATGAGGATGGAGCTGGCAGTGGGGCTGGGAATGGGGACAGGAGCAGGGATGGGGCTGGAGATGGGGACGGAGACAGGGATGAGGATGGGGATAAGGATGGTGACAGCAGCGGGGCTGGGGCTGGGGACAGGAGCAGGGATGGGGACAGTGGTGGGGACAGGTATGGGGATGAGGATGGGGACAAGGGTGGTCACAGCAGCGGGGCTGGGGATGGAGCCGGCAGTGGGGCTGGGAGTGGGGACAGGAGCAGGGATGGAGCTGGAGATGGGGACGGAGACAAGGATGAGGATGGGGATAAGGATAAGGATGGTGGCAGCAGCAGGGCTGGGAGTGGGGACAGGAGCAGGGATGGGGACAGGGACAGGGATGAGGATGGTGACAGGGATGGTCACAGCAGCAGGGCTGGGAACGAGGCCGGCAGCAGGGCTGGGAGTGGGGACAGGAGCAGGGATGGGGCTGGAAATAGGGACGGAGACGGGGACAGGGATAGGGATGAGGTGGGGACAGGGATGGTCACAGCAGCGGGGCTGGGAGCGGGGACAGCAGCAGGGATGGGGCCAGCAGCGGGGCTGGAGATGGGGCTGGGGCTGGAGATGGGAATGGGGACGGGGCTGGGGACGGGGCTGGGACCGGGAGTGGAGCTGGGGCTGGGGCCGGAGCTGGGACTTGCGCTGGTGAAGGGGACGAGACCGGAGCCGACGATGGAACCGGGACCCGAGACGGCGGCGGAGCCGGGAGTGGAGCCGGGAAAAGGGACTGAGACCGGAGCCGGGAACGGAGCCGAGACCGGAGCTCCCGCAGCAGCCAGGACGGGAGCCGGTGTTGGTGTTGGAGTCGGGACCGGAGCCGATGATGCAACCAGGATCGGAGCCGGTGTTGGAGCTGGGGAGGTAACCGGAGCCGGGATGGAGCCGGGACCGAGCCGGGGATGGAGCCGGGACCGAGCCGGGATGGAGCCGGGGATGGAGCCGGGACCGAGCTGGGATGGAGCCGGGACGGAGCCGGGGATGGAGCCGGGACCGAGCCGCCGCGACGCGCGGGGCAACTTCTCGCCAAGTTGCCCGGGAGCGGCCCCCCCAGGGAGCGGCCCCCCCTCCCCCGGGAGCGTCCCCGCCGCTGCCCCCCCGCCGCGCTCTCCCCGGTGCGCACCGGCGGGGACGGGGACGGGCAGCGCCGCCCGGGGCGGTTCTCCCGGAGCCGCCCCCGCGCCCCGCTCGGGGTCCCCGGGACGCGCGGCCCCGGGCCCGCGGCGGAGCCCCCCCCCGCCCCGTCCCCGTCCCGTCCCCCCCCCGCCGGTGCCCGCCGGTACCTGCCGCCCGCGGCGCCGGGAGCCACGTGCGGGGCCGCCGCCCGCACCGCGCCGCGCCCGCAGCCCCGCTCCGCCCGCCCCGCTCGACGGCACCGGGCACGGCGGGGGCGGGGGGGCCGGGGGGAGGGACGGGAGCGAGGGGGGGGGGGGCCGGGGGGGGGCAAGATTATGATGGGTGCCCGGGGGGGGGATGTGAGGGTGCAATGGGTGCGCGGGGGGGGTGGGGGGGGTATCCGTGCGTGTGCACGGCTCTGTGTGTGTGTGTGTGTGCGGCGGGGGGGGGGGGGCATTGGGGGTGCAAGGGGGGGGTCTGGGTGCAGAGACTGGGGGGGGGGGGACAGGGGTGCGTGTGGCTGTGCGGGGGGGGGGGGGCGGGGGTGTGGGGGGCCGGGGGGTGTGAGCACAGGGGTGGATGTGCATGGGGGGGTGGAAGGGGGGGTGCTGGGTGCACAGATTGGGGGGGGGGCGTGTGTGTTTGCGCACGGGGGTGCGTGTGTCTGTGCATGGGGGGGGGCGTGTGTGTGTGTGTGCAGAGGCCTCTCTGTGCAGGGTGGGTGGGTGCAGAGGCCTGGAGGGGGGGGGTGCAGGGCTGTGTTTGTGCAAGGTGGGGGGGGGGGGTCAGGGGTGTTGGGTGCAAGGGAAGGGTGGGGGGGTGCGGGGGGTGCTGGTTGCAGGGGTTGGGGGGCATCTGCGTGTGTGCAGGGTGCGAGGGGGGTGCAGAGGCCTGGGGGGGGTGCACAGGGTGCTGTGTGTGCAAGGGGAGGGGGTCAGGGGGTGCTGGGTGCAAGGGAAAGGCGGGGGGGGGTTGCTGGGTGCAGGGGTGGGGGTGCTTGTGTGGGGGTGCAAGGCGGGTACGGGGGGGGGGGTTAAGTTGGGGTTTGCATGGCACGGGGACTGCGTGGGGGGGGACACAGAGGGGGTGTCCCCAGTGCAGCCCCACGCAGGGCCCCGGTGGGCTGGCGGCCACCAGCCCTTTTTTTTGGGGGGAGGGATGCTCCGGGGACCCCCGGGCCGGGGGGGCTCTGCGGGGGCGCAGGGTCCCTTCCCAGCCCCGGGCTGGGGACAGAGCCACGGTCCCCGAGCGGGGGGGGGGGGGGGGGGCCGGGGGGCCGGGGGGGGGGGCGGGGGCGGCGCGGCGGCTGCTGCGGGGGCTGATTTACGGCCGCTCTTTACAATTCTTGCCGGAATCGGCTCCGTTTCGCCCAATGAAGCCTCGGCCTCTGCGCCCCCGGGAGGGGCCCGTCCCCCCCCGTCCCCCCCCGTCCCCCTCCCGCGCCCGCAGCGCCCGGCGACGGGGGAAATAGCGGGGGAAAAGGGGGGGGGGAAAGGGGCCACCGCGGGTCCTCCTGCGGGGGGGGGGGGGTCGGACATGGGGGGGTCGCCCTGCACGGAGCCACCCGGGTGGGGACGGGCCCACGGGTGGCTTTGCAGCACCCCATGGCGGGTCTGGGGGGGGGGGGGCGGGGGTGTGTGTGTACGAGTGTGTGTACATGTGTGTGCATGCTCTGTGCATACGTGTGCATGTGTGTGCGTGTACATGCTGTGTGCATACGTGTGTATGCTCTGCAGGTGTGTGTGTATGGTCTGTGCATGTGTGTACGTGTGTGCATGCTCTGTGCATACGTGTGTGTGTGTGTAGGGTCTGTGCGTGTATGTGTGTGTGCATGCTCTGTGCATACATGTGCGTGTGTGCGTGTATGGTCTGTGCGTGTACGTGTGAGTGCATGCTCTGTGCATACGTGTGTATGGTCTGTGCATGTGTGTGCGTGTGCATACTGTGTGCATACATGTGGATGCTCTGCATGTGTGTGCATGCACTGTGCATATGTGTGGATGTGTGTGCATGTGTGTGTGTGCATGCTCTGTGCATGTGTGTGCGTGTGTGTGCATACATGTGCATGCTCTGTGCATACATGTGCATGCTCTGTGCATGTGTGCATGTGTGTGCATACGCGTGGATGCTCTGTGCATACGTGTGGATGCTCTGTGCATGGGTGTGTGTGCATGCTCTGTGCATACGTGTGCGTGTGTGTGCATACGTGTGGATGCTCTGTGCATGTGTGTGGATGCTCTGTGCATGTGTGTGTGTGCATACGTGTGGATGCTCTGTGCATGTGTGTGGATGCTCTGTGCATGTGTGTGTGTGCATGCATGCGTGTGGTCTGTGCCTCTGTGTACGTGTGCCTGCTGTGTGCGTGTGTGTGCGTGTCCATGCTGTGTGCATGCTCAGTGCATGTGTGTGGATGTGTGGATGCCTGTGCGTGCTGCATGCGGGGAGGGGAGTGGGATGCGATGCTCCCCCCGCAGCCCCCCCTGTGTCCCCCCCCCCCGCTCCGCCGGCCGGTGCCGGGATTTGCAGCCCGGGCCGCTCCCTCCAAAGGGCGGCGATCAATCAGCCGCGCTGGGGATGGATTTATGGCCCCTTTATGCGGGAGGATCAATGCGAGCCCAAACACCCGCCGATGTTTGTGCAACAAATTACGGCGGCTGGAGCGTTCCCCCCCCCCCTCCCCGCCCCCGGCTCACCCCACACACACCCCCCCGCCCGGGGTCCCGGTGCCTTCGGTGCCACCGGTGCCTCAGTCCGGGGACTGGGACGCCGGAGTCCCGCCGCCGCCCGCTCCCCCGGCTGATCCTAATGAGCGGCAACAGCGAATTAATTAGGCAGGCTGCGAGGGGAAGCCCGAGTGCTAATTAGCAGGCACCGAAGGCTGGGGCGGGGGGAGCGGATGGCTGGGTTCTGGCATCGGGGACGCGAGGGGACAGCGGGGGGGGGGCCGGCTGCCCCCAGCGCCGGGGGGGGGGCCGAGGCTGGGGGTAAAAATACCGGCGGCGGCGAGAAAGGTCAACCCCAGCGGGAGCAGCGAGGGGGGGAACATGGGGGGGTGGGTCCAGGACCGGCTCCTGCCCTCGGCTCCCGGCCTGGACCCCGCCCCGGTGCCTGCGGGGGAGCGGCCGGGCGTGGGGGGGCTCGGGGCTGCGAGCCCAGCGCCGGGGCTGAGCCCCCCGCACCGGCCCCGGGCGGGTGCCAGCGGCGGGGACGTCCCCGGTCCCCCAGTTTCCCCGTCGCCCCCACCCCCCCGGACGCGGGGCGATGCCGTGGGTCACCTCGGTGGGGACGGGCACGTCTCCCCCGGCGGCTGCGGGGCCGGAGCCGGGAGCGGAGCAGGAATCGATGCAGACCGGTCCCCCCCCGCCCCCGCCCGCCCCGGGGGCCGGCACGGCGAGGGGGGGCCTTCGGGGCGGCCTCGCCGCGTTCGCCATCTGCCTCCGCGGCCCCCGGGGACCCGCCGGCCGCAGCCAGCAGCGGTACGGCCCCGGCGCTGCACGGTGTAGGGTCCCGAGGACCCGGTGCATGGTCCCCGGTGCCCGTACACGGTTCCGAGGACCCGGTGCATGGTCCCCGATGCTGGTACATGGTTCCGAGGACCCGGAGCATGGTCCCCGGTGCCGGTGCATGGTCCCGAGGACCTGGTGCATGGTCCCCGGTGCCGGTACATGGTTCTGAGCGCCCGGTGCATGGCATATGGTGCCGGTAACACGGGGCCGGTACACGGTGCTGGTCCTTAGCAGCCGTGCATGGCAACCGGTACCGGTGCTGCTGCATGGTCCCGAGCACCCGGTGCCTGTGTACGGTGCACGGTCCCGGTGCTGGTCCAGGGCACCCGGTGCATGACACCCGGTGCCGGTGTATGGTCCCCGGTGCCGGTGCACGGTCCCGAGCACTCGGTGGATGACACCCGGGGCCGGTGCCTGGTCCCCGGCGCCGTCACCCTTCCTCTCCCGGTGGCTCGGCCGTGCGTGTCCCCCCGCCGCAGCCCGGCCGGGGGGCAGCGGGGCCGCGGGGCCCTGGCACAAATGAATATGGATGGGCCGGTGCGGCCGGGCGCGGCGCGTCCACCCCGGGCGGGCGGCAATAAAGCCGGGCCGGCCGAAATTGGATGAAAATTGTCCTTGAACGGCAACAATAAACCAGCAGCCGGGGGGAGGGGGGGGAGAGACCGGGGGGGTCGCGGGTGACGCTCCCGGGGCCGTCCCGGTGCGGAGCCGATGCGGAGCCCGTGTCTCTCCCCGCCCCGGGGCCGCTCGGGTGCCCCCGGCAGCTTTTGGGGGTGGCCGGAGAGGACAGAGCATTGCGTGCCCCGGGGGGGCCACCACCACGTTCCGTTCGTGTGTGTGTCCCCCGGCTCCATCCCCGTCCAGGTCCCCCCCTGCACCCCGTCCCCAGACCCCCTCCCCCTCCTCTGCCCCGGCAACCCCTGGGCACCCCCAGCCCTCCCCTGCTGCCCCCCCCCGGCTCGTTAGCATCTGCTGCTAATCGGTGAGGAGGCAGCTGGGGGGGCTGGGGGTCTGCAGCCGGCTGCCCCTCGGCAACGGGGGGGCTCGGGACGGGGTGAGCGGGGGGGTCGGGGCCGGGGACAGGGTCAGGGCGGGGTGTCCCACCCAGGGGCAACCGCAGCGGGATCCGTGTGGGGCAGCTCCCCCCCCCCGCTCCGAGCGGTTGCGGCGCTCGGTACCACCCCGAGGGGGACACGGGAAACTCGGGGTGCGGATGAGACACCCCGCCCCCCCCCCAAACCACCGCTCGGCCCTGCGCGAGGCGGGTGCCCAGGCACTGCTGTGATGAGCTGCGGGGTCTCAGCCGGGGGGGGACCATCACCCAGCTCCGGCGGGGGGGCATCCCCCGGGAAGGGGATCCCGGGCAGGGGGATTTACGTCCCCTCCTGTCTCTGTGTGTCGCGCCACCCCCCCCCCCCCGCGCCAGCGCTGGTGGGGGCCCGTCCGTCACGGCGGGGCTGCCGAGATGGATGGCTGCGGGGCCGGCCCGGCTCAATTCTCTTGGCCGAGCGGCATTTAATTAGGGATGCAGGAGATGGCGGGCGCAGGGATCCACCCCCCCCCCCCCCCCGCCTCCGCCGGCAATTAGGCGGGTGGCCGGGGCACGGGGGGGGCCCGAACCCCACCCCACCCCGGCCCTGCGCCAGTCCCCCGCGTGTGTCCCCCCCCAGCCCTTCCGCGGGGTACGGGGGGGGGCTCCCCACCCCCCCCATGCTGTGGGGCCGGGGGCCTCATTGCAGATTCGCCTCATGCCCACCTGAGCCGGGCGCTGACAAATAGACATTTAAATCAGACAATTAGCCGGCCTCCACCGCTGACATTTTTAATGTATTAATGTGCATCAACAGCTAATACATATAAAAATTCCCCTAATACCGGCGGCGGGGGAGCGGGGCGGCGCTGGCAGTGATGGACGAGCCCGGGGGGACTCCGGCCCCGGCGTTTGCATTAATTACCGGCAAAGTGACAGGGCGGCGTGACACGCCGGGGGGGGGGGGGGATGCCTTCAACCGGCCCCGCGGCCCCGTGGGTGGCAGCCGGTGTGCGGCCGGTGGCGCCGGGGATGCACACGCGTGAGCCCCGGGCGTGGGGACGGTGCTGGGGGGGGGGGGGGGTCGTGTCACCGGTGGGACGGGGGTGCGTCGGGACACGTGTGTGTGTGTCAGGGCACGCGTGCCTGGGGACATAACGTGTGCATCAGGACACGCGTGTGCATCAGGATGCGTGTGTGTTTCAGGGCGTGTGTGTGCATCGGGACATGTGAGCATCAGGGCGCACCTGCATGGGGACACACGTGTGCATCAGGACACATGTGTGCATCGGGACACGTATGAGCATCAGGGCACACCTGCATGGGGACACACGTGTGCATCGGGACGTGCGTGTGCATTGGGACATGCGTGGGGATCAGGGCACACCTGCATGGGGACACACATGTGCATCGGGACATGTGTGCATCAGGACACGTATGAGCATCAGGGCGCACCTGCATGGGGACACACATGTGCATCGGGACATGCGTGTGCATTGGGACATGCGTGGGGATCAGGGCACACCTGCATGGGGACACACGTGTGCATCGGGACATGTGTGCATCAGGACACGTATGAGCATCAGGGCGCACCTGCATGGGGACACACGTGTGCATCGGGACACACGTGTGCATCGGGACACACGTGTGCATTGGGACATGTGTGGGGATCAGGGCACACCTGTATGGGGACACACGTGTGCATCGGGACACATGTGTGCATCAGGACGCATATGAGCATCAGGGCACACCTGCATGAGGACACATGTGTGCATGGGGACACACGTGTGCATTGGGACATGTGTGGGGATCAGGGCACACCTGTATGGGGACACCCGTGTGCAATGGGACATGTGTGAGGATCAGGGTGCACATGGGCATGGAGGCACACATGTGCATCGGGACACACACACATGCATTGGGACATGTGTGAGCATCCTATACGGGGACACGTGTGCAATGGGACACACATGCATTGGGGCAGGTGTGTGCATCAGGACACGCATGTGCAAGGGGACACATGTGCATCAGGACACGTGTGCAGCAGGGTGTGCAGGTGCATTGGGGCACGTAAGTGCATGAGGGCACGTGTGCATGAGGACACGCATGTGTATGAGGACACACGCGTGTGTCCCCAGCGCTGTGCACGGCCATACACAGGGACAGGAGGGGACGGCATGCGGCCGGGGACCCCCCGCCCCGGCTGCCTGCGGGGGGGTCGGGGGGTGGGCAGGGTCCCCGGGCGGTGACAGATGCTCCAATTCGCGGCGAGGCTCCCCAGATCGATGCCTTAAACGCTGGTGGCCGGCGCTGATCAATGGCACCAATTACGGGCGTTCGGGGGGGGGGAGCCCCCTACGGCACCGGCCCCCCGGGCTGGGGCACCCCGAGACCCCCCGGGGGCTCCTCTGCAGCCCCCCCCGGCTCCGCCTGTCCCCACCCTGGGAAACTGAGGCCGCCGTGGGGGGCTCTGCGCCCCCCCCCAACCCCCCCCAGCCCCATCGACCGCCGGCCCCGCTCGCCGGAGGCAAATTTGACATTTTTAAATCCAGATACTTAAAGAGATCGATCGGACACGAGACCCCCGCGCCCCCGCCCCCCCCTCCCCCCCCTTCCCCGCCGCATCGATCCGGAGCCGGAACGGGGCGGGGGGGGACACAGACGCGGGTGGGGGGGGGGCACGGCACCGCAGCCTCCGCCAGCCCGGGGGGTACCGGGGCGCCGGTAGGGGTCCGATGGGTGCTCCCCCCCCCGCGGTGCGGGCTGGCGGGGCTGAGCCCCCCCCGGCGCAGGCTCGGGGGCAGCGGAGCGTGGGCCGGGGTCCGGCGGGAGCCGCTGTCAGGGAGGCAGCCAGGCGCGGGTGGGCAGCGCGGGGGGGGCCGCTGTCAGCCCGCCCTGACGGGCAGCCCAGCCGGGGGGAGGCCGGCAGCATCCCCCACCCCCCGCCGGCATCCCCGGGGGGGGGGGGGCGCACCCCAGGGACCCGGGCGTCCTGGCCTCTCAGCCCCCCCCCCCCCCCAAGAACCCGGGCTTTGCCGCATTGCCCCCCCCCCCCCCGGGGGGGGGGGGGGCAGCAGCGATGGGGGGGCGATGCACCCCCAAACCCCGGGAGGGGAGACTCTGGGGGTCTCCATCCAGCCGCAGGGCAGCAGCGCGGGGGGGGGGGGGGATGCACCGCCAACCCCCGGGGGGGAGAACTGGGGGGTCTCCATCCAGTCCCAGGGTAGCAGTGAGGGGGGGGAGCGATGCACCCCCAAACCCTGGGGGGGGCCCCATCCAGCCCCAGAGCAGCAGTGAGGGGGGGGTGATGCACCCCCAAACCCCGGGGGGGGGGAATCTGGGGGTCTCCATCCAGTCCCAGGGCAGCTGCGGGGGGGCGATGCACCCCCAAAGCCCATCCGACCGCCCCCCCCGAGGGGTGCTGAGCTCGGGCGGGGGAAGATTCGCAGCTCCCCGGGCCCTGCTAACGGGGGCTGAGTTCCCCCCCCCCCCCGGCGCAGGGCGGCTGCGGGGCCGTTAATAATGGATGAGCCCAAATTGGCGGCCGCAGCCGGTTAATCCCTGCAAACACGGCGACGGCTGAGCAAACAGGGGCTGCGGGGGGGGCCTGGGGGGGACCCTCCACCAGCGCGGGGGGGAACGACACCCTGCATCGGGGGAGTCCCATCCGCCATGCGGCGGGTATCCCAATCCAGCGTGGTGTGCTGGGGACAGTGGCTCCCCGGGAGGGGGTACGGGGCTGGGGGTGCCGGTGTGGGGCACCCTGTGGCCCCCCCGGTCCCCGCCACGGCAGCGATGGCGATGGCGTGCCCTTTGCCCGCTGTCGTGCCGGGGCAAAGTCTGGCAGGGGGAGCGGTGCCGCCGGCAGCTCGGTGGGGAGAGGTGGGTCAGGGTGGGCTGGAGCCCCACGGGAGTGGGGTACAGGGGGGGCTGCAGGGGGGGCACCGGCCCCGGGTGGGCTCACAGGAGCTGGGGTGGGCTCACAGGGTGCTGGGTGGGCATGCACGGGTGCTGGGTGGGCATGCGGGACCCTGGGTGGGCACAAGGTGGGGGTTCAGGGTGCTGGGTGTGCATGCGGGACCCTGGGTGGGCCCAGGGCATCCTGGGGGGGGTGCAGGGTGCTGGGTGGGCGTGCACCAGCCCTGGGTGGGGGGCACGTAGGACCCTGGGTGGGCATGCAGGACCTCCGGGAGGGCATACACTGAGTGGGCACGCAGGTCACTGGGGGGGTCTGGCACAGGGGGGCCAGCGTGACCTGGGGTCCCTGACTGCCCTCTCCACCCCGCAGGGTGCCGGATGCCAGGGCCGTGACAGTGCCCGCCGGGGCGGTGACCCCCAGGGCAGCCCCACTGAGCCGGTGGCCAAAGCCAGGGGGAGGATGGCCAAGCGGCTGCTGGTGGCCTATGGGCTGTGGGCGCTGGGGGGGCCGCTGGGGCTGCACCACATTTACCTGGGCCGGGACAGCCACGCGCTGCTCTGGATGCTGACGCTGGGCGGCTTCGGTGCCGGCTGGCTCTGGGACTTCTGGCACATCCCCGGCTGGGTGGCCACCGCCAACGGGGTCGGGGTGGCCAGGGACCACGGTGGGATGGTGCCGGCCCTCAGCCCCCTGCGCCTGGCAGGGCAGGTGACGGTGGGGATGTATTTCGGGCTGGTGGCGGCGCTGGGGCTGCCCTGGGTGCCGGTGCTGCTGGCGCAGCCCCTGGCCGTGGGGCTGGGGGTGCAGCTGGTCTCCTCGGTGGGGGACCAGACGGCGAAGGCCCCCAACATCCTGGCCGCAGCCTTCCTCGCCTCCCTCCTCTTCCAGGGCCGGGTGCTGGCAGTGCTGCCGGTCAGCCTGGCCGCCAGCGTGGCAGCCCAGCGGCACCGGCGCTACAAACCCCGGGGGACGCCGCTGCCCCGGCTGCCTGCCCGGCTCTATCACCTGGGGCTGGCCTGCCTGGCCTTCGCCGCCCCGCTCGCCTGCCGCGGGCTCTACGGTGCCGCCGGGGTGCTGGGCACCCTCCTGGCCCTGCCCCGCGCCGCCATCGAGCTCCTGCTCCTGCCCCTCCGCGCCGGCCGGCTCCTGGCAGAGACCCTGGGCTTGGCCGGTGACCCCCCACCCCAGCCTCCCACCACGGGCTTCAGAGCGAGGAGCTGGAGCCAGCGGCAGCAGTGGGCGTATGAGGTGCAGGATGCGGCGCTGGGTACCAGCGGGGGGGGGGGGGGGCGGAGGGGGGGGGGATGCTGCACAGGGAAGGATGCTGCCGGGGGAGGGACACTGCGGGAGGAAGGATGCTGCGGAGGGAAGGATGCTGCAGGAGGATGCTGTGCTGGGGTTTGGCTGCTCCCATACCCTGGGGACCCCCTTTTTGGGATCCCCTCCAGCTGCAGGACACACCAGGGGGGTGCTGGTGGTGTCCCCCCCCTACACTCACCCAATGCGTCCCTCTTGCCCCCCCAGGTCCTGGGCCTCCCGGTTGGTGCCTCCGCCGAGGACGTGCACCGGAGCTACCGGGAGCTGGTGAAGGTTTGGCACCCGGACCACAACCGGCAGCAGGCCGAGGAGGCCGAGCGGCGCTTCATCGAGCTGCAGGAGGCCTACGAGGAGCTGGGAGGGCCCAGGCGGGCGGCGGGGGGGTGACACTGGGCTTTGTGAACATGAGGGTTCCCTCTCGCTGCTGCCTCGGTCCTTGGCTCCCGGCACGGCAGGGCACGAGGCCGCCCGTAAACCATTGCTGGGGGATGTCGGCAGCGCAATGCACGAGGGGCTCGTGTGAGATGTTCCACGAGGGGCTCTTGCGAACTGTTGCACGGGGGCTCGTGCGAGCCATCGCGTGGGGGCTTGGATGAACCCTCGCGTGGGGGCTTGTGCAAACCATTGCACATGAGCTTGTGCAAACCACTGCAGGGTGACCTGTGCAGACTGTTACGCGAAGCCCCCGCCAGCCCCTGCCGGGCCCGCAGCCCCGGTGCCCCCCCCGGGACGGCGGGGGAGGTGGGGGGGGAAGGCGGTGCGGCGGTTCGGGAGGAGCGGGGACGCGAACCCGCGGGCACCGGTCTCCCCACTCGGCTGTTTCCGCCGCGGGGCGGTGGCTCTCGGCAGTTTCCGTCCACGTTCGGGTCCCGCCGCCCCGCCCCTCGTGGAGGCGGGGCCTCGGAATTGCCGGATGCGATTGGTTCCCGGACGGGATTGGCCTCGCCTCTCCGCCGAGGCGAGGGCGGGGTCTTCGTGGTCGCGTCGGCTGGGCCGCTTCGCCATTGGCTGGCTTCCTCGCGCCGCGCCGTGTCCCCGCGCGCCCAGCGGCACCGCTCTGCCCTCTCATTGGCCAGGAGCGCACGGCCCCTCCCCCGCGCTGCATGTGACTGGCTGGAGGAGAAAGAAGGCGGGCCGAGCCGGGCCTTCCCCGCCCTCTCATTGGTGGAGTTCTCCAGGAGGGCGGGAGCGGTGTGGCGTTCTCGCGCCGCCGTTGGCTGCCGGGCGCTGGCCGCGTCCCGATTGGCTGGCGCGGGCCGAGGGCTCCAGCCGGGCCGCGGCCCCCGCCCCCCTCCCCGGTTCATCGCGGCGGCCTGAGGTGAGGGGGGGGGCGAGCGGGGCCCGCCGCCGCTGACGGTGAGTGCGGGGCCGGCCCCGGCCGGGAGCGAGGGGGAGGGGTCGGGCCAGGCCGGGCTGGGGGTCGGTGGGGCCTTGTGAGGGGACGGGGGGCTGAGGGGCCTGGTGAGGGGCCTGGCGGGGGGGGGGGCGGCGAGGGACGTTGTGAGGGGAAGGGGTGGTCGGTGGGGCCTTGTGAGGGGATGGGGGGGTCTGAGGGGTGTTGTGAGCGGATGAGGGACCGAGGGGCCTTGGAGGGGGTCGCTGAGGGGCCTTGCGAGGGGATGGGGGGTCCGACGCGGCTTGTGAGGGGGCCCGAGGAGCATTGTGAGGGGATGGGGGCGTCTGAGGGGTGTTGTGAGGGGATGGTGGGGGCTGAGGGGCCTTGGTGGGGGGGGAGCGAGGGGCCTTGTGAGGGGAAGGGGTGTCCCGGAGAGGGCTTGTGAGGGGATGAAGGGCCCAGGGGCCTTGGAGAGGGTCGCTGAGGGGCCTTGCGAGGGGATGGGGGGATCCGAGGGGGCTTGTGAGGGATGTGAGCGGGCCCAAGGAGAATTGTGAGGCGATGGGGGTGGCCGAGGGGCCTTGTGAGGGGATGCTGGTGGGGGGGGGGGCGAGGGACTTTACGAAGGAAAGGGGGGGGGGGTGTCTGAGGGGCCTTGTGAGGTTTAGAGGGGGTGCTCTGTAGGACAGAGAACAGCCTGGGGGGTGGGCTGTGGGGAAATGGGGGGAGCAGGAGAGATGCTGTGTGGGGAAGGGGGTGCCCTGTCGGGGGGTGGGGTGGGGAGGGAAGGGTGACAGTGATGGAGTGGGGGTGGGGCTGGGAAAGGGCCTGGGTGTCAGGGGGGTATGAGGAGGAGAGTCCCCCTCCACAGCCCCAGCGATGGGGAAGGGGCTGGCGGGGAAGCAGGCCCGGGGGGGTGGGCAGGGGTTGCAGTGGGGGGGCCCAGGGGCGGCTGCAGAAGGGGGTTTGTGGGTTGGAACAGTGGGGTTTGGATGGGGTGGGGAGGGAGGAGCGGGGCAGCTGGCCGGCGCTGAGTCAGGGCCGTCGGGGCGAGCCGTGGGCGCGCGGGGCTGGCGTGACTGACGGGGAGCGGGCGGTCGGCAGCGTTAATACATTATTTATGCCGCAGCTGGGACACGTAGACAGCCCAGCTCGCCCAGTCCTTCCACCCGCTGTCCTTCATCCCTGCCTCCACCGTGCTTCTCCTCCCATACCCACCCGGCTCCCAAATCCCAGGGGCAGGAATCCTCTCCCGGTGCGCTTGGAGATCTTGCTCTGTGGCCTTTGGTTGTTACCGTAACACAAATAATTAACTAATGAGGGTGGTGAGAAGCAGGCTGAGGTGCAAAGAGGGAAATGTTATTTTCCCCTGTACCTCCACAGAGCTGTGGTCTTTAGGGCACCTAAAGCTTGAGTTTCCTCCCGGGCGCTTATTCATGCAAGATTTTCTCCAGGAGAAAGCCACCAGGCAGTAAGTTAGGAGGTGGCTTCCTGTGCCTGGTCCCCACTCTTGTTCTCCTGTGGGTGCTCGCCAGTGCTGTTCTTGTTTTGTGCTTGACGATGAGCTTCCTGAGCAAGCAGAAAGAGGCATTAATGTATCCGCAGAGGGAGCTGTTGCAGAGAAGTTGTGAAGCCTCCTTCCCCACGGAGACGAGCCTTCCACCGCGGTGCCGTAGAAAGGAAGGCAAAGAATAGGTTTTTTTTTGGTTTGGAGAGGGGAGAAAATCCTGTGAGAGGGGTGGGGTTTCTTTCTGGGGGTGCATTAATGGTTGCCCCAGCGTAATCGTCCTCCCTGGGTGTGATGATCTCTGTGGAGGGGTGATGGTCCGATTGATTCTCTTGCAAAGCAGGTTGCCGTCAGAGGAACTCTAGATGCCCACCGACTACCTGTGGGATCTGCTGCAGCATCCCACCAGAGCCTGGCGACTATTTTCATGATTTTGAGCTTTTTATGATGGCTACTTCTTACCGACTGCACTGCATTTCCTGCTGGATGCTTCCATTGTGAAGCTCTGGCTGCCACGTCTTTCTTTGGAGGTGTTCTAGATCTTGAGGCCTTTTGCCTGGGACGTTACAGGCGGAGAGTGTGGAGCGTTTTGCCATACTGTTTGGCTCTGGGGCTTCATGCTTTCTAAGCAGGACTCGCTCACACAAGCGGGGGTGCCCCGTGATGCCGTCCAGCTGGAGGATAGGCCTGAATCCAGGGGATTTGGGGACCTGGAGACGGTCTGGTGGAGCAGAAGGGGCAGTGTTTGGTGTGAGAGCTCCTCGTCACTCGGGTCCGTATTGCTATCCCTCTGTTTGCTCTTGCTGCTTGCGGCCTCGGCGTTTATTTCCTTTATTGCAATACTCCATTTATAACGTAGTTTGTGTGCGCTGGGCCAGCAAAGCGTGTGCTGCCTGTCTTTACTCTCAAACACGATCAGTGTGAAAGTTGTGTGCGGCTTCAGCTGCTATTTTGCTGTATATCACACATACGTGGCCATAGCGATGTCTGCTGAGGTTACCATCGCTTCAGGTTTGCCAGACTAAGCTCCTCTTACAGGAATTGTCTAATGCATAAGGGTTTGTTTTTTCTTAAATTGTAGCTTACTCTTCAAGGGGCACTTAAATATTTTATGATTTTTCTGAGCCATGCAACCCTGAACCAGAAGGTTCTTGTTCGATTCAGGACAAAGGAGCTCTGAAGCTGACTTGCAATCTGAAGGGGGATATACAGGTACTGCGTTTTTTTAAAAATAATAAATCTGGTGATCAAAATATAGGGCTCATTTTTAATGATATTTTCAAGCTCTTTCTTGAGACCTTGAGATTAGCTATAACCAAAGGAAAAGCTGAAGAAGAGGAGAAGGTTTCTAGTAGAACTCCAGGAATCCCATTCCCTCCCATTTAAACTGGGGGAGATGAGGGATGTTTTCACTACTTAAAGTGGGACAATGAAAGGTGGCATCTTCTGCTACAGTTGCCATTATTTTTTCCTTCCTTCTTTTTAAAGCTTCTGATTTTTTAGACGGTTTGATAAAAAGTAAAATTTAATCTACATTTATCCTCTTAAATATGAAACAGTTCTTGGCAAGTCACTGAGACTCTTCCAGATCACAACGCTGGCAAAGACAATCTGAAAATAGTAGCAATCCACGCGAAATTACCCAGGACCAACATCCATGTGCGAGTTTCCATTGCAGCCGCTCCCCCCGGGCAGCGGGCTGGGAAAGGACGCAGAGAGGACCAGAAGGCGAAGTGTAAAGAGATCTTTGCCTCAGGAAAGCAAAATTTGGTGTCCAACTCCAGAGCATTTCCCTCCTGTGGAATCACCCCATTTGCATTGTGGTGTAAAAGCGTCAGAAATCCCACCAAGGATTCCCAGGACTCGTTTAGCTGGGAAGTGAGTGTGAGAAACAGCCTCCGACCAGGAATCTTCCACTGCAGCCCCCTCCCGAAGAGCACAAAACCCAGGGGTCTGCTCTTTTATCTTCTTTAAGTATTTGTAACCACTCTGGGTGAGGTTTTATAGGATCATCGGAAGAGATATGGGAGTGTTTTGTCATCTGAAATACGTAATTTTACTTCCTTGTGCTGCGAAACGGTACGCAATTAGCTTATAAGAGGTAGGTGTTTAAGAATAGCTAATGCCCAGTCGTGCTCTGCATAATGCAGCTGGTGAAAGAACAATAAATGTGTGGATTTAAACAGAATATAGACAGCTAATTATCTCTGAGGTTAAATGTTCAGCTCATTCCTGAGGAAATACTGGGGGGGGGGAACCCAAACCCCAAGAGTGATATTAAGCAACTATTTTATTTAGTTTTTTTAAATCATAAAATGGTTCTTTGTATTGTATAATTTTACGATCCTTCGTCCAGTCCCACGAAAGGATTTGTAGAAAGAGAAGCTGCTTTGTGCAGACGGGGATTCGGCGTTGGACCTTCCCAGCCCTGTGCTGCTCCTGCCCCTGCTCCCTCCCTGCCGCTGTGGAGTGGAAGGAGCTTCTGAAAACTGCTTGCCTCTGTTTGAGGGGGGAAAAAAGAAAACGAAAAAAAAATCCCAAAAAAGAAACAAGCCCCAGGTTACAGTTGGGCTTTCTGCGCTTCCTTCCTTTCAGACGCAGGGTAATAAAGCCGCCTGGCTTTGATTAAAACCTTGGCATGATGCGTTCCGTGGGCTGTTTCAGGGCACGAGAGTGAGTTCTTCGAACAGAAACAACTGAGGCATCCGTTGAATGCAAGAGATGAACAGGCTTATTTTCGGCTGCTGTAACTTAACAGATATTTGCCAAAATCCCCTCAAATTTCAGGGTTTCAGCTCCTCAGGGGTTCAGCGAGAATCTGTGCTATGCTGGGGCTGGCGATGGGACCATCGGGGAACATCTCAGTGAGTTAACCCTCCTCCTCCGCATTGGGCTCCCTCACAGGTAGCACGTATTCCTGAATTTCTAGTGTAATTGTCGCTTTTTTTTTTTCAGGACACGCTGTAAAACTGACTTAATTCCCTTCTTGCCCGAGTGCATTGAGTGCGTTACGGAGGAGTGGGGGGGGGGGGGGGGGCTCAGTGCTGTGGGCAAACACCCGGCTCCTCAGCGGTGCCGGAGTCTTGGAAAATGGATTTTTATTTGAGAACGATTATAAATTACAAACAGGAAAATTTATTCTCCTGAAATGCTGTTGTGTGTACTCACAGAGACGCCTCTTAACATGCTTGATCAACAAGATTAAAATAGCTTGGTAAGGGACTACTTAACTCAAAAGCCAATTAGCCAGATGCTACTGTACGGCGTGAATTATGCTGCGGCCGGGGACGGCCCCCGGTGCCACCGGCCCAGAGCAACCCCGTCAAAATCCCTCCCGAGGAGCAGATTTATCGATTCTTCAGAACTCCAGGTTTCTCGGCAAAAGCATCTTCCGTAGACTAATAAAAAAACCCATCCAGACAAATTTCTTGCTGTTTATCATCTTTCCCTTCAAACGGGGAGCTATCGAGTTCCAAAAGTTTGCTGAAATAATCCGTCTAGACAGAGCCAGAGCGGCGCAGTGAGAGAATGCCGCGGGTGGGGGATTTAGAAGCCGGTTCTCTTTTGACTTGCTGTCTGTAAAATTTCGAATGTTTTCCTTCTTTCTCAGTTAGCTGGAATATGCTGATATTTGTGCATTTGACAATAATGTGCGTTTCCAGTGTGATTTGGAAAAGTTCTACGTCGTCAGCCGAACGCTGGCAGCTCTGGGAGGAGTTTGGTTGCTCTGGCCGTAACAGGAGGGAGTTGGGTTTCTGCGGGTTGTATTGCTCCCCCGTCGATTCTGTTATAACTACAATATTTTATTTTAATCCTGCAGGTAGATTCTTGACGTTTTTGTATCGATGCTTTACTGTTTCTACAGCCACGTACCGTGTGCTGTGTAAGCCTTATATTGCCCTTATCTGAAGGAGCTCCCCACTTGTAACGAGTTTATTTGAACTTGCATTAACCTTTGCTATTTCACCAGGCTTGAAATTTCCACTTGGGTTTTAAAAACGCTTGTGTGTTTTACAGCCCCCTCATGCCGCTCTGATTAAGGTTCCCAGCTAATTGCTGTGTTGAAATTTCCAGCCCATCTGCTGGCAGAGACACAGAGCTGAAGGCCTGAACCCTGATTTTGGCACGAGCCGGAGCCACTTATGACCGGCTCTAGATTCTTACCATGGGGTATATTGGCCAAAATATTAATTGCATCATCAAGGAGTAAAGATTTGCCTTTTTATACCCATCAGATACATCAGTGGGGTTTTGTTTCCACTCCTTTATTTTATTACTTTTGTGCGTGGAATTTAGCTTGCCAAAGAGTAATTCAGAACCTGCCGTTTGTTGTTTGTTTTCCCCCCAAGACTTAATTACTGTTTATTTTCCTCCTTTGAAGTGGCTAAAACTATATTTCTCGGGTGATAAGGTGTTGTGTTTTTCAGGCTTTTGGAGATTTCCTGATAACTTCTTTGCTGGCAACTTTTGGTTTTTTACAGCTTGTTTCTAGACTTTGTCTGGGTGGATTGTTCTCGAAGTTATTTGCTTTTCGGGGATGTACGTGCAGAGGCAGTTTTTAAGTGTTCCTTTGTTTCGTGAATTAAGTTTGAGACAACTTGAGGGAGTTCACATAAAGTATTCTCCAGCGTGACGTGACAGGCTTTTGTCAGTGCCTGTGTGTTTCCATGCTCCCTCCGGATTCCAGCACGCTCGTCTTTATTTAAAAAATGAAATTATAAAGACGACTCTAAAGCACAGCTGTGGGGTTGAGGTTTTTTGTTTATTTGTTTTTAAATCTCTGAGCAATATTGAAGGCAGGCATTTAGCTCTGGTGTCATAGGTCGGTGCGTGAGTATTTGCCTTCTCCTCAGCCCGGCGTTATCTTAAAATCGCGGGAGGTGCCGGGGGTTGCCAGCGGCTGGAGGCTGCGCCGGAGCGTTTCCTGCTCGGGACACGAAGCAGCCGGGCAGGGAAGTGAAACTTGGGTGTAATCGTGCAAATCAAATCAAATCCCATCGGCTACGCCAGCTCCGAGCTCGACCTGCCGGCAGTCTCCAGGCGTCGGGCTCCAGGGCCGCTCGCCATCCCTGCACGGCAGCTTCATCCCTCGCTAAATTCTCCAGCTTCTCTATTTTTGAGCAGAGTTTCAAATGCCACGTTTTTTACGAGGTGGCATTTAGTGCCGCGAGGCATCAAAGCGAATGAAGGCGTTTAATTCGGAGAGCTGAAGGCGACGAGGCAGGAGTTTCTAACCACCCCTCCTTTTGGGACTCTCTTTCCAGGTAAAAAAAAAAATCCCTTTGCACAGTCTTGTTTTGCGCAGACAGTGAGTGTTGACTCTGTCTCGGATTTGGATTGCCAGGGTCACCGCTTAGGAATAAGTTTTGAACTCCTGTGAAGGAAAGTCCTAATGATAGGAAAGGTCTATTTTTAAATCAAAATAGGCTCGTTAAGACCCTGTCTCTGAGCCCTGGGGCTGTGTCGCCGTTCTTGAGTTGCAGGAGCGTGTCTGAATTCCTCAGACATGGAAACCATATCCCTAAAAATAATCCTCCTCATCGGGGTGGACGGGAGGCGAACTTTTAATTATTTCTGGAGCAAATGAGATGCGCGTTCCTCAGTGCTGTCATTTCATTTTTCAAGAACGCGTGCGTTTTGCTAAAATGTCTGAGGTCTCCCGATGTTTGCTAAAATACTTTGCATCTTCAGTTACCTGTGTTTTACATACTGCAATGGCAATTTTGGTGTTTTTTCCTGCTCTGTTGTGAACACGGCTTTGAGGTTTTGTGACGGGGGCCGGCTCCCTGCTTGGGGCGAGGCGGGTTTGCTGTGGCAGAGAGGTCCCCATTGTTCCCTTACCTTGTTTCTCCTGCTGTTCTTTGTTTAACCTGTCATCCCGCTTGACGTGGTGCTGCCGCCCCGGCTTTCCCCGGCTCCTTAAATCAGGAGCAGAAGGAAAACACACGGATGTAACGCCACGCGGAGCTGCGCCTGTGCCGCCTCGCTGCAGGAGGGTTGTCTTCCGTCCTCTGTTGAAATAAGCATTTAATATTTGTCAGGTTTTGGGTGCTGGCAGCAAAGTGAATTTGGCCTTCCCTGGGATGCTGTTTGTATCTGCACATGAGAGGTCTAAGAGTTCACGCGGTCACGAGTGTTGTCACCGAGTGTAGAACCGTGTTCTTGGTCCGCTCTTATGGCCGTAAACGCTGGCGTTTGTGTAAATGTTGTTTTTACAATGGGCTCTGACCCTCCCTGGTTCTACCGCCCGCATGCTGAAGGGATGGTGTCTTACAGTAGCTTCGAATTAAGCCTGTTGAAACTGTACCAAGGCTGTAGGGATCTCGTTGCTTTATGTTTAATGTTGCTTTTTATTCTGGCTGGTTGTTTCCCCACACCTTTAAAGAAAATAGAGATTTTTACTCTTCAAACGCATGAGCAAGGCCGCTCTGACAAGCTGGGAGACTCGGGCTGTGCCTTGGCTAGTACAGCAGCAATTTTCTTATTTCCTTTCTTTCTTTTTTTTTTTTTTCCCTCCCTTCTTTCTCTTTCAGAACCTGAAAAGACCGACACCAGCGGCTGTGCCCAGGCTCCGTGACAAGAAGCTGCTTTTCGGGGGAAGGAGCTGTAGTGCTCCGCCGGCCTGTCAGCAGATTTCTGACAACTCCAGACCCCGTTTGCCCTCACAGCTGGGATTTTGCCATCCCAACCCGTCTATCTGCCACTCCCCGCCTTGGTACCGGGCGGGTGTGAATTCCAGCTGCTCCGGGGCAAGGACTCTCTTTTTCCCCCCTCCCGCGTAGCTGGAAATTAGAGCAAACACGCTGAGATGTCTAAAAAGCAAAATACAAAAGGTAAGATGCATGCGAATGTGATACCATCAAATGCCAATAACCAGCACTATTGATTCCAAAGTTATCAATTAGGAAAGAGGTTAATTGCTTTTGCTATACTCCTTTCAAGGCTGCTGATGTCACTTGACAGCTTATTGTCACTCTCTTAGTGACATGGTATAACCTGTTGGGGTTTGTGACATTTTTAGTAGCATTTCAGTTGTCCAGCTGGACAGTTCTGATTTCATGAGTCCCCCTTACAATGTTAATATTGCATCGCTTTCACAGTCTGACAACAGGAATAAAAAAAAATAAATACTCTTTAGCAGTTGAAGAGTTGCGGAGCCAAACTTTGTGATTTTCCTGGGGTCCCTGGTTGGTGCGGGATTCCCCTCACGGCGTATGACTGGGATGAATTTGAGCTGTGCCTGGGTCTTTCCTGGCATTAAGTCTACCAAAACTCAGTCCTCTTCCCAGCCACCCCTTGCCCACCCCCGTGGGTTGAGGGCAGGCTTCGGGCTTGGACTTGCTTTTCCGGTCTCTGGCCACTGCTTGCCAGGAGGCCAGTTAAACCAGCCGTTGAGTTGAGGTGGGCCAGCTCTGCTCAGGTCTCGCCTCGTGGCCCCATAATTCAAACTAAACCTATTTAAACCTTTCTTCTTTGCGATAGGTGCGGAAGGGCAATGAACACCTTTGCGAGAAGCTTTTTTTTTCCCCCCTGCTTTGTCTTTTTCTTTTTTCTGCCGTCGCATGTTAAATGGCGAAGCTGTTCCGGTATCAGGCAGCTTATTTCAGGGAGGGATCTTATTTGTCGCATGTGAAACATTAATTCCAAAGTGTGTGTGTGGTGGGGGGAGAAGCGGGGTTGAGGGTTAAGGTTTTCTTTTTATTTGAACTGACTACTAATTAATAATTTAAGGTGAATGGGTTTGACAATTCATGTCCTCTACCTCAAAAGAAGAGCTTTTGTTCTCTGTAGATTTTTTTTGTATTATTTTTTTCCTAGCAGCTGTGTCTACCTGAGGAGCCTAGCCGTCCTTTGACAGCTAGATCCGTACATGATTCAAAGCAATTACTAACAGTTACGGAAATTATCGTATAGGATAATTTTTGAGTGATTTTTAAAACACTGGATTTGTATCTGTGCTCTCAGAAGCCTTGGTACGAGTCATTAATTGACTTCTCTGATGCTGGAAATGGAGCCCGGAATTGTTGGTGCCGAGTAGATGTGGAGAGAAAAACATACCTTGAGAGAGCAGAAGGAAATTAACGGGTGTAGGCAGGGGAATGGCAGGAGAAATCTGCAGGAGACAAGTGGGGGACACCCCAGGGAGCTGTTATCTGGGGGATTTGGGGGGCTGGCACATCCCCAGGCGAAGGAGAAATTGCTGCTCTCGGAGCTTGTTGGGCAGAGTGTGTGATGGAGAACCCGCGGGGAAGCACTGGCAGGTATTGAGTTCCGAAAGAAGAGTAAAGGCATCTTGGGCATAAATATTTGACGCGGGGTGCGGGGCAGGAATGCGGAGCAGGCTTTAATTGCGGGGCTGTGAAACCCGCCCTGCTTTGTTCCGCAGGCTGGGCTCTCGGTAGGGCTACGGGGCCGTATGGACACAGGGGAAGGTGAGAGTTAAAGCCGCAGACTCCTCTGGCTCTGCCCTGTCCTGTTTGGACTGTGATTGAATTTTCAATTACTGCTTTTCTGCCACTCTAGAATGTTAATGTAGTCAACCAATATTTTCCAGTTATCTGTAAAGCAGTGTACCTTGGCCAGGTAAGGAATAATGCCTTTTTCAGTTTCTCTTTCCTTCTGCAAGCAAAACAAAACCCCTTTGCAGCGTAACAAAGGGCTGCTGAGGAGTCTTGAGAGAGAGGGAAGGAGACAGACCTATTTTTAATAATGCAGCCGTTCTGAAACCGAGTGGGAAGCCCACCTGGTTCTTCTTAGAAGTGCCACCAAGCAGAGGGAACATCTGAGCTGCCCAGAAGGGTATTTTTAAGTCTTGCGAAAATGTATATGCAAAGTTTGGGCACAGAATCATGTTCTATTCCTCAATATGACTGGCTTTAAATAACTTTACTCAAAAGATCTCTGCTGAGGAGAATACAGCTCAATCTCTAAACCAGGGGCGTAATCGTCCCCATTGAAGACCCGAACGCGTGTGTCCACACGTAGGTCTGTCTGGGTTGTACTGGGTGGCTCATTTCAGCTTTAGTGTATTCTGTGAGGGGATAATTTAAAATTCGAAGGAAGGGTGGTCTCAGTGATGCCAGATCTCTAAAGAAATACTTCCCCAGAGTCCAATAGGTTTGTGGGTTGCTGCTCTCTGAAGTGATCCTGGATTCGTAGTGCTTCTGTTTTGCTCCCACCACGAAGCGTGTCCTTCTCCCTCTCATCCCCCTCCCGACTCGATTAATTGATTTGAGCGAAAGCAGCCACCAGGCTCAGGAATGACTGGTGACCCCAGGATACAAAGCAATCACATAAATCTTGTTTCCATCGGCCATCAGCCACGGTTTTAGGCGTGCCAGGCTCCTGAATAAAACAGCACCCAGGTTCCTGCTCATCTGGATACACCAAAGAGCAATTTCAGTTGATGCAAGATTGTCCGACGTGAATTTGGTAATGGCAAAAGGTCTTTGGTACCAGCTGCTGGGAAGGGGCGGTGTTGAGCAGCAGGGGGGCTGCACACCAGAGCCCCCGAATGAAACAGAAACCCCAAATGTGAGTGAAATTTCCTTTTCAGCTCGTACTTTGTCTAACAAGGTGTTGATCAGGCAGAAGATACCGCTCTGCAGAAACCCGGCTCCGCTCATCGGGGTGGTTCCAAGATATTTGCTAACTTCTGGTAGGGTCAGCAAAGCGGAAGGTTGCGGAGTTGCTCAGCACGGCAGCCCGTGCTGGGAGTGGTGTTGAAAGCTCACAAAGGTGAATGTTGAACGTGTGTCCTGTAACCTGAGAAATCGGATCCTGGCTTGCGAGTGAGCTCGGGTGCGGGACGGGGATGCAGGCGGTGTCAGGAATTCATGGGAACTTTGGCTGCATCACTCTGCTGAGCGCGATGCTCTGCAAGTGCGCGACTTTAATTTAATTTTTCATTTTTTATGTGTAGATGGACATTAGATGGGAACGGGAAGATGGTGTCCTGCGGTTTGAATTACCTTAATGGCTCTCTGGCTCGCCTGCCTTAGCTCAAGCTGGTTGCCTGGCTCTGCTCGTGTGTGTCCAAAAACAGAAGGTGGCTTCATGCTGTGGCAGTGGCCGGGATGTGTCAGCACGGCCACCTCAGCTGGACCGGCCGGTGACACTGCGGGGACACGAGACCTGCGCCCCAAGCGGTTGCCCTGGAAGCGGGATGGGAGAGCTGCCTCCCTCCGAGTCCCTGCCTTCGGAGCAGAAATACCCAGTTCTAGCAGCGTGACTCTGGGCGTATTTTAGTTGATTTGCAAGAGGTTAATTTTTATTCCATATTTAATTTCTTTTTTATTCCGCTCTTCCAAGCCCGTAAATGAATCTGGCGTTAAACTGGGGATGTAGCTCACGTTGATACAGGGGCTCACTCTTCACTGCCAGCAGCCAGCTGATCGGATGCTTCTGCCGTCAGATATCTGGAAGGTTTAATTTGCTCACCTCAGAACGAATTCTTCAAATTGTGAGTCCGTCTCTTGCCTTTGTAGCCTTATTCTATCTCAAACACAGCAAATTCTTTCGAAATTACACGCTGGTGAACCGATCCCGTACCAAGTTTGGACCGGGGAGGCCACGGTGCGTGCTTGGCCCCTTGGAATCTGAGAAAATAAGCAAGAAAATGGCATTTCTTGTTGAGCCGAGACTCTGAAGTGCAGCTGCTGCCTCCGCAGGCTGGCTGTGCGCGGCAGGAATATGGGGAATATCCCAGGGTTGGCCTCGGGGCATGGAAATAGTTTCCACAACAGCTGACGGAGGTACCGAGCCCCGACTTCGAGTGTGCCCAGGCAGCGAGCAGGGACAAACTGAGCAAATACAGCAAAACCAGACCCGCTCAAATATCTTGCTGTGTTTTGGCTTTGGGCGGTGTGTGGTGGTGATGTTCTTCCCCTTGGATCATGGACGAAGTTAATGTTTCTATGTAGGTTTTCCTGATACCAATGAAGTGTCATCTGGACAGGAGCAAACCCAGGAATATTGATTGTAATCCCGCTTTAGTCCTTACTCCTCTCTAATTCATGAGGAGAGAGCTTAGCATCGGTACCTCTGTTGCCTGTTAGTGAGAACTGTTCTCAAAAAGCAAAAATAGCGGTGTGTGCTGATGTAATTTGTAAGGAAAAGCAGGATGCGGGAGGACTGGGAGACGTGGCCCATGGTGGTTGTTGCCCTGAGCGCGGTGCCTGACCCCCGGGGAGCGGCGGAACCGCCGAAAGCACCCACAGATAGAATCTCGTGTAGCACTTTTTCCAGAAATCCCTATTTATTTAGTTTTTTAATTCTGTATTTATGGGTACTTTGGTGTGACTGCAGGGACAGAGCGATAGAATAACGGTATTCTGCCTTCTTGACTCTGTCCTGGGAAGCTGCATTAATTCCTGTCCAGTCACCTCTGCAGTCCTGGCCACCGCCGCCTCCCGACCCTCGCAACGCAGGGACTGCTGAAGGCGCCTGTAATTAGAGCAAATTGGAGATGCTCTGAGTGAGCGGCGAGGTGCCATTTCTTTAAGAGCTTTTTTTTTATTTCGCATTAGCCAAGGTCTCCCGTGCTATCCCTGGGAGAGCCAGTGCAGTTACCGCTGACCTGAAAAGCCACAGAGTCTATAAATATTTGACGGTTTAACTGAATCTTGGCTGCAGAGAACTTGAAGTGTATACACCGCCCGGTCCCCCAAAGCCTGTGGGTGCCCTGGCTGGGGCAGGAGGGTGAATTCAGTGTTTGGATCAGGATTTTTTGTTTTAGTTTCCTATGCTATTTTGTTGTGCAAACTTCCCATGAGCTGGCACATGGATGTGATGGGGATGAAGCGCTGGATGGACTCGGAGGAGCTAAATGCATAGGTGTAATCTCGCCGTATGCTTCTGGACGCTGTGCTCTGTGCTGCTAGCTGGGATAAAGTCTGCGTGGCTGTAGGCTGGTGCTTTTATTCCTTTTCCGTGTCTCCTCACGAAATGCCGGCCCTGCCGTGGCTCGGAAGCGAGCCAGGACTTGGCTTGGGTTCGCCTGGGGGCTTGAGGGGGAAAATGTCAGCCCCTGGTTTGACTTCCTCAAGGTGTCGGGTGTGAAATTGTTTTATTTTGTGTGTCCCAGGAAGCAGAGCAGGCATTTGTTAGGTCTGAGGTTTTAATTCTTGCGCGTGTTTCGTACAGAAAGGACTAACTGGCGGAGTTACAGGTGGAGGAGATGGATGTTTGATAGGGTGGATTCTTCCTGGCATCATTAGTGTTTCTATTTAAGAGCTCCTGTGTTATTAGTCCAATAAATAGCACCAAAACACAAAAGTAAATGATTTGGGATGAATGATTTCTTGCCACCTCATTTTTCTGGAGGCTGCAGTTATGAACAGAGAAGCAATTAAGGCCGTTGGCAGCGTCTCTGGGGTTTATCACATCAAATCAACAGGGTAGCACGGCATGGTGTGTGTTTTAATGCAAGAGAGATCAGTCCGAGCGTCTGACTGACTCGTCATGTCAGACATGACATGCATAGTCTGAGCCCCGGCTTTGGGAGAGAGCTTTCCTTTCCCACAAGGTTGTTAATTCAAAAAATCCTGAAGTCACTGGTGGCCGCCAGACTTCTGTCCACGCGGGTGCGAGCATTTTAAATTCTGTCCCTTCTTGCAGATACCCACCGTCACAAGAGGCCTGAGCGCCAGCAGCCCTTTTAATGATGCTTGGGAGCGCTCAAGGGCAATATCAAATGTATACGGTGTAGTCTCCGTCGCATAATTTTTGCATGATAAAATATTTTAACACCAGGAGGACTCGGGCCGGGGCGAGCTGGCTGGAAGCTGGAGAAGCGGCTGGGAGCGAGAGTCCCCTGTAAGACCCAAGTACAAACGGGGATGTGGGAAAGGGATGGGATTGAGTAGCTGAAAATGTGCACGGGGGAGCTGAACTTCATCTTTCCTGGCACCTGGGCCCTCAGTGGCTGCTCAGTGATGAAGATTCTGAAAAAAGATTGCTAATTCTCACTCAGTGATGAGAGGCTGAAAGCCATTTACAAGATTAAGGACTAGAAAGTTGGTAACTCGAACTTCTGTGAGCTTGGGAAACTTGAGAAAATCTCGCTCATGGGGCTGAAACGGGTAAGGACGGCACGAGGAAGAATTTAACCGTTCATCTGTAGCCTTAATAAGAGGCTGACCTTTCCATCATGTTCACAATTCTGTCACTGTATTTGGAGGCATCTCGGTTTAAATGCTACATCAATGTCTGGGAACTGCAGAAGTCAATGGTGTGTCTCGGCATCGCGTACGAGTTATTTAGAGGAGGTGAGGGAAAGAACATGAATCAGCAGCTGGGAATATCAGCTGAGCTAAAGCAGAAAGGGCAGTGACCGAGCGAGTGTCCCCGCAGAGCACCCTGGCCTGCTGGAAGTGTCCCTTCCCCAGGTGGTCCCCAAAGCCACCTCAGAAGCTCCGCAGAAGAACTGCTGTCACGGGCTGCCCCGGCTCCACGAGGCATTGAGGCAAACGCCCTCCTAAATCTGCCTGGGCTTTTGTGGGTGCCTGGAAAAGGGGCTGGTGATGCAAAATAGGAGTGTTTAAAAACCCCTGGGGTCCTGCCGTCAGCCCCTGCCCAGGGACACGTGTTCTTCCCGAGACCTAACGTGGCTAAAATACCGATTTGAAGTATGTTCTGTCATAGTAAAACACGTCTATGAACAGCTTTATCCCTTTTCCTTAGCAAACCTGAAATTTAGCCTGCTCAGACCTTCGGCAGGCAAATCGAGCGTGAATTTGTGATGCCAGGCGCTCATAAGGATCTCTCGGTGAGACGGTAGGGCCTGCAGATTTATGTGACCTTTGCTCGCTGGCAGGGAACAAACCTGTTGGTGATGGCTGTCTCAATTATGGGTCTCTTTTGGAACATAGAAGCATTACCTTGGAGATCGTAGCTGGCAGGGAACACAAGCTGCTGGATCTTCAAACCCATTTATCAGTCTGCTTGCCATTTGTATCTCCAGGTGGAGGAAATTGTTAACCACACCGCTCGAAGGCTCCAGCGCTTTTCTTAACTCTTTATTGCTGGGCTCGGTAAAAGATGAATGTGGAAATGAAGGAGCGGTGCTGGGCCGGGCTGCTTCAGCGATCTCTTCTGCACCAGCCCTTTTGGGGCTTGGGGGTTTTGGGCTTGTGGTTTTGATCTGTGGTTGGTTAAATGGACCCAGAGCTGAGGAGTGAGTTGGCTTCTTGTGTTCTGGGCCGGGGGAGGGGGGGGCACACTGGCAAACCAGACTCAGCTGGGGTTACCTGGCTAAGCAGAATCTGGCCCTTAAGCAAGCCTGGGATATCATCTGGTTTGCTCTCAGCAGCTAATATCCCTCTGCCAACTGTATGGCGGAATTAGCCAGCGAGCGCCGTACGTCTCTAGGATTTCAATTTTCTCCTTGGCAAAGTAGCGGCTTAGAGCTGACCTCGTGCTTTGTACCTTTCTAAATGTCTCCCGGAGCCGGTTGTTCAGAAGAGAGTTTCCCTCTCCTTTGTCTTCACAGATCCGTCTGGGTTCATTTTTGATGTGCAGTCCAACACTGTGATGGCCCAAGGAGGAACCTTTGAAAACATGAAGGAGAAGGTAAATGTGTCTTCTGAGACTTTAACTCGCCACGTGCTGGGGAAGAGCTCGTGAGCGCTGTATCTTCATCTCCTCTCGGAGATGAAATATGTTTCTGTCCGGGAGCTAACTGCAGCTCTGTCAAAAGCAAAAATTTTATTCAGGCTAAATCGTCGTGGCACATTAAAGTTTTATAAGGAAGTCATCGGTTATGGTTTTTAGCCTCCTGGCAGAAGGCTTGGTGTGGGCTGCGTGTGGGATAAAGCAAATGGTTTACACGTTCCTCTGTTTTCTTCCCTCCAGATCAGCGCGGTGCGTGCAATAGTCCCCAACAGGAGCAACAATGAGATCGTCCTCGTGCTGCAGCATTTTGACAACTGCGTGGACAAAACAGTGCAAGCCTTTATGGAAGGTAACCGCGGCTGGTTCCTTGGTGGGGTTTGTGGCTTCGTAACCCGTACGGACCATGTTCATGGACCCGCTTGAGAAGCAGCGATAGCCTTTGTGCAGAAAGGGCTGCGTGCAGTGAGTACAGCCAGGCAGCGGAAGCTCCTGGGGCTTCTCAGCATGTCCAAGCACAGGCTCGACACATAAAAACAACCAAGGGATGAGTCTCTTCCCAAGTTTTAGTTGGTGTTTGTTCAACGAGGGGTCAAGGCAGAGATAAGCGTTTGATAGCTCTATAGATAAAGAAGGTTTGATGCTTGATTACAGAAACTTGTTCACGTGTGCAAAATGGGAACGTCTTCAGCTTTGATAGTTGCAGTTTGTACTTTGAGACCCGGCTCGCAAATCTCCTCTCGGGTCTGGCATGCTGCGTTAGATGGATTTTCTGACCTTGGAAGACAGGCTGGTGGTGGTGACAGCGCCTGTCGCTTTGCAGCTCTTCTTCCCGAGCTGGCCATCGCTGACAGCCGTACTTTGCCTCTGGCCTGCGGAAGGTATGACAGCCAGACTGCGGCCATCCTGACACGGTCAGTGGCTCTGGGGAGAGAAGGCCGGCAGACACCTGACCTGAACGCAACCTCCCGGCTCAGAACGTGCTCCGGCAGGTTCCAAGCACCCAAACCTTTAGTATGACAGAGCCAGGGAGAAAGTTATTGTTTTTTCATATTTTTTTTCTTTCCCCCCCCTGGAAAGAGCTGTGTTGTCAGGGAATAGTCCCGTTCAGCCATGTGTTCCCAAAGCAAAAATGAAACTGATCCTTTTATTACATCAGTTAAGAGATTTGAGACTCAGCTGCAGGAAGCGTTTCAGCTGCCTCCAGTCTGGAGGCGCTTCCACGTGACTGGGAAGGAACTGGAGTGGGTGCCTCCTCCACCGCTCATCCCTGCCTTTCGTTTCAGGCAATGCCAGTGAAGTACTGAAAGAATGGACTGTAACAGGCAAAAAAAAGGTAACACTTTTTAAATATACTTTGCCAAGGCATTTATCTCTCTATTTTGAGGATTTAGACTACACAGAACAGTACGCATTCCTCGTGATTTAGATGGGAAAGGAAACCAAAGAGCAGAGGTGTGTATGGGTGTTAGCAGAACCGATGCACGGAGATAATCACCAGGCTATCGGGTGCCTTGCTGTTCGGGGCAATGATTTACACGATAACTTCAGTGCAAGTTGTAAATATCATTTTCTCGCCGCATTTGCATGTAACTTAGTTGTCAGACACACTGTGTCGAATGCAGCGTCGGGGTGGGGGAAGGTTCTAGACTTTCTGTCCTCGCAATCGCTTTTATTCTGCTGACCCTCTACAGCACCCCTAATCCGCACACAGCCCCACACCGAAGTAAATCTTTATCAGGTCCATTTATTTCACCGGAGCTCTGTAATTCACTGTTCAGATAGTCACGCTGTTCCATTTTTCATCGGTAACCTTTGGAGCTGAACAGTTGCATTTAATGCTGAGCTCTGTGGAAATATATTTCTCTGTCATGTAAGGTTTCTCGAGTGTTTTGCCTAGTTCTTTGCTCAGACCTCTGTGAAAGGGTTAAATAAAGGTTTGCAAAGTTTCAGCGCTTGATATTACAATATCTAAATCTGCCAGGACAAGATTAAAATCGTAATTATTCAAAAGGACTCCTTTGAATATGTGAAAAGCACCGGCATGAAATGAGAGGGGAAAAATGTGACCGAAATAGCCCCGTGGTGGGAAACAAGGGGAGTTTTATCCGAGCGAGGTCTAACAGAGCACCCTGGAACCTGCGCCTGGGCAGGGAGCACCCCAGAAGCTGCCCAGCTGGGGCCGTGGCCCAAAGGCTATGAGCCCTTTGGGTGCTTCCCATCACTTGTGTAGCCTTCGTCCGATAACCGTTGCTCTGGTTGGCACACCATCGGGGAGGATAATGTATTCGCACCTCATTAATGCCACTATATTAGTTCTCATTGTTGAATAAATCCCTCCTCCTGTTAATAGGATCAACAGCCAGGCTGGCCGAAAAAGCATTTAATTCGGCTACTTTCAGCCAGTAAGCATAAGCTTAAATTTCCCTTCAGGAATTAAGCTTAATATATTTTCTTTTTTTTTTTCCCCTTTGTGGTGTGGATACCTAATCCCTAGAACAAGAAGAAGAAAACCAAACCGAAACCGCAAGCTGAATCAAGCCCTGGCCTCCCAGACCCCGGTAAATTGGTGTCCACTGAAGAGGAGCAATCGGCAAACTCGGAGAAGGGTGGAATTAACGGTTTCCATGTCAACGGCTGTGCCCACGACACGGAGTCTGTGGACTCGCTCAGCGAAGGTTTGGATGCGCTTTCAATTGATGCCAGAGAGCTGGAGGATTGCGAGGCCGCTGCCCCAGACATGCCTGAGAGAACAGGTTAGTCTTCGAAAGCCGCATGGGAGATGGGCACCCGGTGTTTGAAACGCAGAGGAGCTGCCTCCTGCTTTTTTTGTGTGTTCCCGCTGGGTTTTGGGTCAGCTTTAAATACTGGTTTGTTTGGATGGCTCTTCAGGAAAGAGCGGCTCACCTTGATTTCTGATTTATTTTTACTTTTTTTGCTTGTTGTGGTAAAGAGGCGCTCAGTGTTCTGCCGTCTGCTTCGTGTTCCCCTTTAAACGAGTGTACTTTTCTACAGCAGTGCCTGAACTAGCGAACGGAATAGCAGACTTTGACACAAAATCGCTCATCCTGCATCCTTCCCAGAGCCCTTCGTCTCTCAGACAGCGGCCTGAGCAGAGGAGCGCCAGCAGGTCTCTGTCCAGATCGACAGCCGGCAACGCAGCTCCGGCCTCCCTGTCTGCACCGCGGCTGGAAGATGTTCCCGTTTCACCTGCGAACAAGAAGCTGGGTAAGGCCCTGAGGGTCTGCGCCCTCACCCAGCTCCGAGCCGTTGCTGCTGGCCAAATTCTCACCGCCTCGTCTGCCATGTCACTGACAGAGGCGGTGGTGAGGCACGCCGGACTTTGATTTTAATGCGAGTTAACACGCTTCTTATTATCTGGCCAGTAACTTGCACTCCGCTCCTCCTCTTCCCTGCGCGCAGCAGGGATCTTGACAGCAGTTTAGATGTAGTGCCCGGAGCAGCGAACCCGTGTGTGTGAGAGAAGCAGGGGAGGAAGCAGCCGGTGTCGCCGCATACGTTTAGCCCGTTCTTCCTTGTGCTCCCTCACAGAGCCTTTGGGTTGTTTCTCATCTTTTGTGCGAATTTGTCAAAAGGCCAGAAGTTCGGCCCAGCCTCTGTTACAAGAAGTGACAGGCTCCTTCTATGGGATTTATTATTTTTTTTTTTTTTCCCCCTCTTTTGTGTGCTCTCTCCACAGCTGAGCTCTGTGGGGATAACAAGTGGGGACAGGAGGGACCTCGGAGCCCCCGGTTCTGCTTAGCTCAGGGAGATGAGGCAGTCGTGGTCGTTCACCTCCTTGCTGCGTGGGAAAGCTGTAATGAGCAGTTGTTAATGGAGCTTGGCAGGGGGCAACTGGTGTTGTATCCTGCTGGCGAGCTGAGACACGGGGACCAGCCGGTCCTTTCAGCTCCTGGTTTGAGGAAATGGCCTTAATTTTAGTTTCCGAGATAATTCCCTTCCCCGGGCAGTCGTTTCATATCGTTTAGTGACACGGTGTGTTGGTCTTTAGCGTAGACTCTGTTTCACTCGTCTCCAGTCCCTCGCACAAAAGCAACTCAGAGGCGCATTTGATTTCTCTCATGACATTAAAAATGTGGAGGGACATCCCTGCCCGTCGAAGGAAATTCTACAAGCCCTGGGAAAACTTTTCCCCAGAATGAGAAAATCTGTCTCAAACTGTCCCTGCTGAACCTGGTGCCTTTGTAATGGGGAAGGGAAAGAAAAATTTAAAACGGAGCAGTGAATAGTTTTTAAACTAAAAGGGAAAGCCATCTTTAGATTTCTCCCTGCTGGGAGGATTTAGCGGTGTGATTGACGTGGCTGTTTGGGTTCACTCTGTCTCTTGGTAGGTTCTAATATTGAAAAATCAGTGAAGGATCTCCAGCGCTGCACCGTTTCGCTGGCTCGGTACCGCGTTGTGGTGAAGGAGGAAATGGACGCTTCCATTAAGAAGATGAAGCAGGTCTTTGCTGAGCTGCAGAGTAGGTAAGTGGAATGTAGGGACAGATCCAGGTGTTAAGGATTAAGACCAACACGTTTGGAATAGGACTTTGGCTTTCCGGTGGGGTTAATGACTTGCTTCTGTTTGCCGTACCGCCCAGGCTCTGTTCTTCAGCCTCTGGGGAGGTCAGTGTGTCGTTAAGAATAAACCGGAGGCTAAAGGCCCGTGCTCTGGGGGTTTTCGAAGCCTTTGTGGGGGGGTTTGCAGGGCCTGCATTCCAGCTGTCGGCCCACACGTGTGGTGGGACATTCATACGCTGCTCTGGTGTGTCCGTCACGGTCTTGGACAAACTGTGGCTGCCCAAGACCATCATAAAGTCATTTTAGACGCAGGTAATACGAGGAACTCGCCAGATCACGTACTCTGAGTTACAAATACAAATGTTAGCTGTGCTGGAAGGAGAACTGGTGGGAGCTCAGGGTGCAGTACGATGTGTCTTTTAGAAACAAACATTCATATTTGAAATCTTCAAATTATGGTCGAATATAACATGGAAGAGAGGGACCCTTTTGAAGGTACAAGTACACATCAAAGATCATCCCGTGCAGCGTTGCTTCCCCCGTTTTAAGCCAAACTTTTAGTACTGTGCATGATGTTCCCTACGAGTGTCATCGGGTCTTTTTTTAATGAACATCTTTATTGGTTTGGATAAGTGCTTTAAGATTATATTCCGAAAGGCCTAACATCAGATACACTGGCTGTCTTGGCTGATTGACTCTATTTCTGAGATATTGTTCTTCCCGGTTGTACAAATACGATTGCTTTTGGTAAAGAAATATTCATAAGAAACTGCACAGAGAGTTCTCCTTGCCCGAAGTGAGTAACGTTTGACAAGTAACTAAAATGCCGCTCTCACATTGAGGGATTAAAGTAGATATTTGGCAGACTTGCAAATCTGTGTCAAAAGCTGTCTGTGTCTGAAAACTGGATGTGGCCTCAAAGGCGAGAGTGGTCGATGGTGATGCAGAGAGCTCTTTTCTGAAGCCTTTTGGCCAGTTTGGTTGTTCAGTGTGGGCTTTTCCTTGTGCCCGTACTTGCCTTGAACTTCGCCCACAGGAACTGCTCTCCCGGCCTAAGGGGAATGCTGTCCTGTGCTTATATTCAGCACGTGCTAAAAATACTGACAAAAACGTTTATAGATGACTTTTAAACTTACGTGAGGACACGAGACCAAAGGAGGGCTGAGGTTACAAGTGTCCGTGGGCCCCGACCTGCCTTTTCGTGCTGAGTTGCGGGGACATGGAGCTCCCAGCACCTCCCATCCTTTGGAAAATCTGCAGCGTGAGTGGATTTACCTTGTCAATGAGAGATTTGTAGCCCTAACTCAAGTTTGGTTTTATGAATATTATTTCTTACTTTGTTAGTGGCTTTGTCTGCTGAGTCAATACTGATACCGATTCGATATTATCACTGTATACAGTGGGGTTTTGTTGTTAGGTTTTTTGTCTGCCTCTCTATATGGTTACAACATCCGTAAGAAATCTCTCCCCGGTATGGAAAATGTCATTCTTTTGGCTAATGTGTCTGGTTCCGTATAAGTAATTCCTCACCCTTTGACTTACGTTATCATCTATAAAACACTTGCGTCATGTTGGGAAAGGTTAAAGACTCAAGTCCAGCCCGGCAGCGTTGCTGCAATAAGCCGAGTGGGTGAAGCAGGACACGCGGTTCCGTCAGCGGGGAGGCGAGTGCCTGTCTGGAATGTGGCCACCGGGAACCTCCTTCGACAAACGCCGAGCCAAAGAGCTGCCCAGCAGGATGCCGGGGCCGTGCAGTCGATGCGCGGTGACTCCGCAGAAAGACATTCACTTTCCTTTTCCCCAAAGTGATGCAATTGCCGGTGACCTGAAGTGCAAATTGCACCTTCACGTTTTTTTTTTTATTGGGTTGGGTTTTTTTGTTTTCCCAACTCCCTGCGTGACCCAGAGAACAATTAGTGTATTTTTAAATGCTACGGCACAAGGTGAGATCCGATGGTTAAACCCTCTTGCTGAAGTGCCTCTCCAGCTGGCTTTCTACCAAAACCTGGTTTAAAAGAAGGTTTGTTCGACTGAAATAGGATATTTCAGTAGCAAAGTTGGGACTGGTTTAACTTGTGCCTGTCAGGGCTGCCCTTCGGATGTCCTTTTAACCAGTGAGGCTTCCTGGAGTTCTTCACCTTCTCTCCCTAGACAAGGTGCTTCTATTAGACCTGTGGACTGTAGGCAGGTGAGGGCGAAGGAGACTAATGCCGGGGTCGTGCCTGGCAGGTATCTCGGTTTCTGAAATCCGGCCTGTTGGAGTGGCAGACGGGGCTTTGGCTTCCTATTTAGAGAGGATTTGCTCCTCTGGGCTGGAGATGATCAGGTAACCTGAACTAGGGAATCCTGATAGTCCTTAATTTCTTGAATATTTTGCTATCCACTGACAGGGAAAGTAGCACAGCGGGGGGGGGGGGAAAAGCCCCGAGCCTTTGTGAGTGGTGTTGCGGATAGGTTCAACTTCATCAACGCACGCTGCCAGTCAGGGTTTGAGGTTTCTCACTGGGGAGAATCCTCTCTGCGTGCCTCATGGCAGAGCTGCCAGGCGAGCTTCCAGCCACCTTCCATTGCAGCCGGTCTTGGAGATCCTTGTGTTTCAGCCCCAAGGAAAACTGGCCCCAGAACCCTCAGTGTGTTTGTGCAAACGGCTCTTGTCTTCCGCGAACAGACAACGTCTTGCAGGCACCGCTCGACCGAGCTGAGAGCGTCTTCTAATGGTTGGGTCACAACTGAGTCTGCAGCATTAATTCATCTTCAGCAGGCTCATCTGCTCCCCCTTTTCTTCCTTGTGCATTCCTTCAATATCCTTTCTGAAAGGCCAGTCCTCCTGGCAGGGGCAGATGCGCTCTCCGTGCTGCGTGGGATCCCAGGACAGAGCATTGGGAAAGGCAGGCCTGTTTCCCAGTGGATCCGGCAGAAGGAAGTGCGTTGTGTTTGAGGAGAAGCTGTGCGGGATGGAGGAGCAGCGGGGCCTGATCCGAGTCACTCGTCACGCGAAGCCACTTGACCTCTGTTCCTCAGCCAGCCCAACTGTAAAATTGGGTAAAGGACTCCAGCTGAGCTCTGCTGAGTAAATTAAATTACAGAGAGACGCAAGCTACACTCCGTGCCAAGGTGTGTGCGTGTGCGCCTGCAGCCTGGCGGAAAAAAGCCCCAAACCCCCCTATAAAGCGGGTGTTGGCTTTGCAGGAGCTGGGCGTGTGTCTGTGTGTTCAGGGAGGAGGCATTGGGGTAAGGTGTAGCACAACCCAGTTCTGCGGCACGGGCGCCAGCCACAAAGGCTGTTCCTGCACTGGAATTAATCATTAAGGCCACATTCGGCCCCGTATCTCCCTGAGCTCCGGGCGATTCCTGCCGCTGGGGTGGCTCTGGGCACGAGGCAGCGGGGTATCTCCCTTTCCCTGCCCCTCGGCGTGGCAGAGCCAGGTTGTGCCGCTCTGGAAACAAGGTGAAGTCTTATTAGCGTAGCTTTTGACACCCGTCGTTGTATTTGCGCAGTTGGGCTGAGAGTGCCTGACCTGGATCAGGCCCCTGCTGTGCTACGAGCAGAAACAATTCCTGCCCTGAAAAGGCAGATGGACAGAGCGATAAATCAACAGAAGAAGCCAAATGTCAAAGCTGCTGTTCAGAGGGAATTGTTTAAATTGATCTTGCCTCAGCCCTCCCTGACATGCAGAGGAGCGGGAGCGGCGGTTTGAGTTTGCATTTCAGATGCTCTGTGGCTTCCCTTTCAGATAGTCGCTAAAATAAATATTCTTCCCATTTTCAAGCAAACCTTTCTCGCTAAAAAAGCGTGTGGTCGGTGTTGAAGGGCTGGCCCTGCGCAGCGCCGATATCTCCGACTACCGTTTAGTGTCTGTGCTGTGAGTATCATACAGCGAACACGTGAGAGGAAGACTCTGCTTTTATAGTTAGAAAGCAGAAACTGAAATGAACCCGATTAATAGGCTGGGTGGTGGATGCACTCCAGCTGCCGGCAGCAGCCGAGCGGAGGTGAGCTGCGGCGGTGCAGGGCTGAGGAGGTTGGAGGCGTTGCTTCCAAGGAAGCACAAAAGGAGCATTTGCAGGGAGGAGGGTTTCTGCAAGAGTCTGGATTCCTTATGGTGAAGAGCTGCGACCAGTACCTGCCCCTATCTGGAATGGGAGGACTGGTATTTCCCTTCCTGCTTCCATTGTAACTCGGTGTGCGCATCTCCAGGGGCAAGAGCCCTCTTTGCACGGCCTGTGAGCAACAGTGATGGGAAGGTTCCTGGGTGCTCTGCCTTACCGGAGGGTGCTCAAAAACCTGAATTTGCTAAATTTGGCCAGGCGGTAGCTGTGTGGTTCTGCTTGCGTAAAAGCTGCCACCGTGATGCCCAGGGGAATTGCAGTCTCATGGCAACAGGCACGCTCGAACCTCCTGGTGAGCGGAGACGCTTCGCTGTGACCCACTCGGGTGTTCCCTCCATGGCCAAAGAATCCTCAGGCCGTAAGAGACTCCCGGATCGTGGACCTTTGTGGCTCCGGGTGACCTGGTGACAAGGCAGGAGGATGTGTCCTCGTACCTGCTGCACCAGGGAGAAGGTTGCCATGCTCTCATGTGGGTCCTGCAGCCCTGTGGGGGATCAGTGGGGTACACACCTCCCGAGAAGCAGCCCAGAGCACCCGAATCCAGGTTTCTGGGTCGGTGCGCCAATCTGGTAGGTTTAAATAAGCTGATGAGGGCGTAAGAGCGGAGCATCGCTTTGCAGCGTGGCCCCTGAGGGGCTGCCTCGGAGGGGAAGGCTGCCCGAATGCCTGGTGCCCTGCTCCTGCCAGCGTGGACCCTTGCCCTGCCCCACTGCTCCTTCCTTGCGTATTTTGAGTGACTCTCAAACGTTGTGGCCTCGTTTTCTTTGGCAATAAAAGTCCAGTTGAGTGCAGCGTCCCCCACCACCGCAGCCACCGCTCCTTTCTCCCCTTGCCAAGGTGGCTCCGACTTTATCAGGGTAAGGTGACCATGTCCCCAGCGGGTTGGGAACGCCACGTCGTGCTCTGCGCTGGCCCCAGCCGCAGCCAGCACAGCCCGGACACAACTCCGCAGCTCCCAGAACAAAAGCCGCGCTGAGTGCGCGGTGCCATGGGCTCCTGCTGCCATCTGCCGGCCTCTCCCCGCTGGCCGGCAAACACTCCCGGCCCTCCTCTTGCAGTAAGATTTCATCGTCCTCTTTGTTTCTTACTAAATCTCTTCCCTTTTTCTGTATTCTTTTTCCCCCCCCCAGCCTTATGGATCGCGAGGTGGCGTTGCTGGCTGAGATGGACAAAGTGAAAGCAGAAGCGAGTAAGACTCTTGTCTTTCTACCTGAAGAGCTGTAGGTGTTGCTGCGCTCTTCAGACGCAGCCCCCCAAGATTTCTGTGATTTTACCCAGAAGCAGATTTCTGTGATTTTTACCTCTCGTTTGCATTGGTCCTGAATATGTGGCTCAGTACCCAGAGAAACCTTGCCCCCTGGCTTGGGTTAGCCACACACATATATATATACACACATATATACATATATATACACATATATATACATATATGTGTATATATATACACATATATATACATATATGTGTGTGTATATATATATCTCCTGACTAGATCAGGTTTGCTGCCTGACACAGGTGATATAAACCATCCTCTTTGAGGTCTCTGTGCCCTCGTTAGAGGATGGAGACATAAACTCCGCTCTGATTCCTGACAATCTCAGCATTCCTGGGGAGCTGGGCAGGGATTTCTGGGAGGGGATCCACGGGGACACCTGCCCCAGCAGCACCCAGCCCCACAGCTCCAATCCCCATAGACACACAGAGTCCTGGGTTGGAAGGGACCCCGAGGATCACCTGTGCCAGCCTTTCATGGCCAAAGCAGGGGATTTGGGGTGGGGGGAAGGAAGCAGTTAGCCCGGGGAGAGCGGTAAAGCATCCACCGAAGCTGCGTGTGGTGCCCCTGGTCGCGTCAGCTCACAGCTCAGGTCTGCTCTGTGTCTGGATGGAAATGGGGCGGCGGGGGCTGCTGTGCAGCTGGCACGGCACGGCGCGGAGCGGCGGGGGGAGGACGGGACGCGGGGAACCTGCTGTTTACCAATAAGGGGCTGCGTGCCGGGGCTGGGGTGGTTTAACTCCGGGGGGGCTGGTTGGGAGCCTGAGCCGTGGTCTGTTTTGCAGTGGAAATTCTGGTCAGCCGCCAGAAGAAGGCAGAAGCCCTGAAGAAGATGACTGATGTGGCCGTGCGGATGTCGGAGGATCAGCTGGTGGAGCTCAGAGCCGACATAAAGGTGAGCTCTTTGCTCCCTCTAATCCAGCCGATTCCTAATCCCACCCAAATGTGGTGTGGCAGGAATTCCACAGCTGCCACCTAGTCTGTGGTAGGAATTGTGTGGGTGCCACCTCAACAGGGCCCTCTCAGGTTGCAGCTCAAAGAAGAGGAGTCACCAGTCCACTGGGTAAATGAGCGGTTTATTTACCGAACACGCAGAGCAGCTGGAGCTGGTGCCTCCGAGGAGGGACCCCAACCTCAGATCACCCCAGTTATACCCGTCCCAGCACCCCATCCCCGAGCCCAGTCCCTTGACTGTGATCGGTCTTGATTTCTTACTGGTTTTCCTGGTCGCTGGGCTGGCCGCCTTCTGAAGTCACCTCATTCTCTTGGAATTGTTTCTCTGGTCCTTATCCCCGCCATTACGCTTGAGTCTGCCGGATTCTGCGAGTTCTGTGTTTGCAGCATTCGTTTTATCCGAAAGTTTACTCTCGGTCAGCTCTTGCAGCCTGAGGCTTCAACTACTTCAGCTTCTAGCGCTAAGCAAGGCCGTTAAGCCGAACCGTTCTCAACAGTGGCACGCTTTTTTGTAATTTTTTGGGTTTCTGACGCTTCTGAATGCAATTTTGTGTCCTGTGTGAGTCTTTTCCTTGCGTCTGTCATTCCTCAATCCGCCGCCAGTGCTCTGCATGCCGCTGCGGACAGCGGGATACAGGACACCTGAATTTAAATACTACAAATACTTGGTTTGTAAAATACCTACTGCGGCCAACAACCCGTCGGCCGGGCGTTAACCCCGGCACATCCGGCCCTTGTGAGCGGGCAGGGAGCGGGGAAGGCGGGGGGGGGCCACGGCTTTGTGCTCCGAGTGGTTGTGAAAACCTCCCGCTGGCGCGGGCTGACCTCTGCCTTCCCCCCACCCTCCCCGAAACGGGGAGACCCTCCCCGCTGCGCCCCAGCAGTTCTTATATTCCCTAAAGCGCTTCTGCTCTCCGGCTCCTGCCACAAGAGGTCAGTGCGACATTGCATCAATTAAATTCCAGTTTAATAACTAAGAGCGCTCCCCCTGCAGCAGGATGGATGCAGCTGAGAAACCTGTTGCCCCGAGAGCGTGCAGAGCGCGGGGCTGGTTCCCCAGGGCAGGGCCGGGGAGAGCGGAGCTGCTTCGGGCCCGGTGACCCTGCGGCTCGGCTGCTGGAGCCGGGGGAAGGCTCCTTTGTGCATGGGTGGAAATCCACCGAGGGGAAAAAAAAAAAAAAGTGGTTTTCCCCAAGTCGTAGCCATCTGCCTTCTCACCAGGGTGGCTCAAGCAGCACCCACCTCAGGTGTCTGTTCCTGGGCCAAACCGGGAGGTTTTTTCACCTCCATTTTCTGTTCCCATGCACAGACTGAATTAACATAATTAACTGGATTAAAAAATTTTGCCTTTTCTGTGAAGCACTTTGTGAGCGAGCGGAAGTACGATGAGGACCTGGGCAGGGTGGCACGCTTCACCTGCGACCTCGACACGCTGAAGAAGAGCATCGCCTCCTTCGGCCAAGGTGAGCTGGGGGGCAGTCGGGGAGGAGCCATCGGTCACCCCGTTGCTGGCCCTGCCATCGCCAAAACCCTTCACGTGTCCCCAGAACTGGGAGTGTTCTGGTCAGAGGGGTTGTTTCCTCTCGGCAGCGGAGGGAGGAGCCGGCCCTGCCCTTGTTGCTGCTGCAGACACTTCTCCCTTGGCAAGGGGGGGTCTGTGCCTGTTCCCTCCGCTGACGAGCGCTGGTCCCAGTTTGCCAAGCCCTTGCTACCGTTTACACAACCAAAAAAAAAGCCAGAAAAATGTCTGTTGTCCCTCCAAGACTTTGGCTGCAGCCAGGAGCCCCCGCCAGTGCTGGAGCTGGCCGGGTCTGGAGGCCGGATGACGAATGGTGTGGGTCCCGTCTGCAGAATGCACATTTTGGGGTATTTCTCTTCCAGTTTCCCATCCAAAGAACAGCTACTCCACCCGCTCGCGCTGCAGCTCCGTCACCGCCGTGTCCCTGAGCGAGACCTCTGCTCCCTCCGCCCCCACCTGTGCCTCTGCCTCCGCCGCCAACCTCACCGCGGCCAGCAAGAAGCCCTCGTCCCCAGCGGAGGCGGCCGTGGGGAACGCCGGTGGCCGGCCTTCCCAGCCTTCCCGAGAGGTAACCGTACCCCAGCACGGCACCGGCACCAGCACCGCACGGCGCTGCGGGGAGTTTGTTCCACGTCTGTGGCTTCTCTCCCCGTTCCTGGGCTGGGTCAGGACTCGCACAGGGCTGAACAGCAGCGGGGTCATAGAATCACAGAACGGTTTGGGTGGGAAGGGACCTTAAAGCCCCCCCAGTGCCACCCCCTGCCCTGGGCAGGGACACCTCCCCCAGCCCAGGTTGCTCCAAGCCCCGTCCAACCTGGCCTTGAACCCCTCCAGGGATGGGGCAGCCACAGCTTCTCTGGGCAACCTGGGCCAGGGGCTCATCCCCCTCACAGCCAAGAATTCCTTCCTCACATCCCACCTAAATCTCCCCTCTTCCAGTGTAAAACCCTTCCCCCTCGTCCCATGGCTCCCCTCCCTGCTCCAGAGTCCCTCCCCAGCTTTCCCGGAGCCCCTTTAGGGACTGGCAGGGGCTGGAAGGTCTCCCCGGAGCCTTCTCTTCTCCAGGCTGACCCCCCCCAGCTCTCTCAGCCTGTCCCCACAGCAGAGGGGCTCCAGCCCTCCCAGCATCTCCGGGGCCTCCTCCGGCCCCGCTCCAACAGCTCCGTGTCCTTCTGCTGTTGGTGCCCCAGCGCTGGGTCCAGCCGCAGAGCGCAGCCTGTCCTTGATGGTTCTGCTTCAGAGCAGACTTTGCAAGTTTTGCTTTTCCATTTTCCCCCCCACCAGGACCAAGGGGTCGGGGTGCGCGGGGATGCGGCCCCAAGAGCTAGCAGCTCTCCTGCCCCCCTCACTCACCCCCCTCACTCACTCCCCCTCTTCTGTTCCAGGCTTCCCAGGGGAACAGGAGACCAGGAGCGGGGCCCAGGTCCCAGGGCCAGCGCCACATCGGCCCCCCGGCCCCCGGCCGTTCCAACAACAGCAACCGACAGCGGAACGGGCTGGGCCAGGCCCACGGCAGGCGACAAACCCCCCCTCCGGCAGCCTCCACCGGTGGCCCCGGCCAGACGCAGCCCCTGGGCACTGGGGGGGCCTCAGCGCGGCACGGCCCCCCCTCCTCCGGCACAGAGACCAAGGGGCTCCCGCAGCGGAAGCCCCGGAGCAGCCGTCAGGAGGGAGCCAACTCCTGAGAGCCTCGGGCTCTGCCGCCAGCCCCGCGGCGCACCCAGACTGGAGGAAGCTCCTAGCTAGGATACTAACGAAGGAAAGTTTACACTTCTCTTTTTTTTTTTTTTTTTTGTGCCATTTATTTTTTTTTTCTTTCTTCCCTTCCTTCCCCCCCCCCTTCTGCTTTGTGTTCTCAGCCCGCGCTGCACCGTCTGCGTGGGTCCGGGCCCCCCCCGCCCCACCACGCTCCTGTCTCTCTCCCTTTTCTCCTCCAGAAATCACCTTTCTCTGCGAAATCGCTGGCCAAAACCCAGCCCAAGTGTCTTTTCTTCTCCCCTGGCCTCGGAGGAAGGGCCCCCGCCAGCCCGTCTCCTCGTGCTGGCAGCGAGGATGATGAGGGCCGGGACACGGGGCCCGGGGAGAGGCGGAGGGGGGTGTGGGGGGGTGTCCCCTCCCCTGGGGACAGGCAGGAATCTGGACCCCTCCTCTCCGGGGCCCTGCACTCTTCGTCCGCACACTTTGCTGTTCTCTGGTTTTCATGTTGGGGACCTCTTTTTATTTTATTCACTTCCCCGGCTTGCCCTGCCTTCCCCCCCAGCTTCTCCAGCCTTTCTTCGTCCCTAAATTAAATTTATAGCAATATCAATTAGCAGAGCTAATCCTAGGTGATACCGGGTGGAGATTGCGACAGTCCTTCTTTAGAGCTGTATGAATAAAGACGATGTTCATGGTGGATATCGCTGTCTGTGCCTTGCTGCCACCAGTAAATTATAGAATCGCAGGACGGTTTGGGTGGGAAGGGACCTTAAAGCTCATCTCATCCACCCCCGCGTCCAGTGGGACACCTCCCCCAGCCCAGGGTGCTCCAAGCCCCGTTCAACCTGGCCTTGAACCCCTCCAGGGATGGGGCAGCCACAGCTTCTCTGGGCAACCTGGGCCAGGGGCTCACCATCCTCAGAATGAAGAATTTCCTCCCGCTATCCCATCTCACTCTCCCTCTTCCAGTGTAAAACCCTTCCCCCTTGTCCCATGGCTCCCCTCCCTGCTCCAGAGTCCCTCCCCAGCTTTCCTGGAGCCCCTTGAGGGACTGGAAGGGGCTGGAAGGTCTCCCCGGAGCCTTCTCTTCTCCAGGCTGAACCCCCCCAGCTCTCTCAGCCTGTCCCCACAGCAGAGGGGCTCCAGCCCTCCCGGCATCTCCGGGGCCTCCTCCGGCCCCGCTCCAACAGCTCCGTGTCCTTCTCATGTCCCCAGAACTGCAGGGGGGTCTCCCCCGCACAGAGCAGAGGGGCAGAATCCTCCCCCTCGCCCCCCTGCCCACGCTGCTGGGGATGCAGCCCAGGTTGCCGATGGCTTTCTGGGCGGCCAGCGGCACGTTGCCAGGGCGTGCGGAGCTTCTCAGCCACCATCAGCCCCAATTCCTTCTCCTCGGGGCTGCCCTCCAGCCTGGATTTGTGCTGGGATTGCTCCGACCCCCTCCCAGGACCCTGCGCTTGGCCTTGAATCCCCTATTCCCCCTTCTGGGGGCTCCTTGGCTCTGCTTCCCTCCCCCCCCCCCCCCCCCCCCAACCCCTTGCAATTTTCATGCCAGGGGTTTTTCCTTCCCTTCTTTTAACCCTCCTGAGCCGGTTGAGCAAATTTAAAATAAATGAAACCCAACTTGGGAGCTTTCAAAATTCAGCTGGTTTTTGCCTAATTCAGCCCCTTGGTCTGTGGATCCAGACCCCCCCCTGTGGTGTCCTCAGTTCCCCCCCCCCCAAAAAAAAAAGCTACGTGTGTCCCCACGGGTCGCCAATCCCAGCCCCTCTCCGGGGGGCGGCGGCGGGTCCCGGGGGCGGCGGCGCGGGGGGGACCCCCCGCGCCGCCGCCCCCGGGACCCGCCGCCGCCCCCGGTGCCCCCCAGCGCGGCGCCGCCGCCGAGATATCGCCGATGCGGGGGCTCCCGGCACCGCAAAACCCCGTCCTGGACACCATCGCCCGCCGCTTCCATGGGACGCGTGAGCGCACCGGGACCGGGACCCGCACCGGCACCGGGACCGACGGGGCGGCGGCGGCGCTGGGACCGGGCTTGGATGGGATGGGCGGTGCTCGGTGCTGCGCGTCCCCCCTGGGAGGAGGGATCGGGATTGGAACCGAGATCAGGACTGGGACCGGGAGCGGGATCGGCACCAGAATCGGTACTGGGACCGGGACCGGCGGTGCTCGGCGCTGTGCATCCCCCTGGGGAGGAGGGACCGGGACTGGCACTGGGATGAGGATCGGGACAGGGATCGGGACCGAGATCGGGACCCAGACAGGACTGGTCGGGACTGGGACCGGGACAGTGACCGGGATCAGGACCTGGACAGGACTGGGATCGGGATTGGGACCGGGACTGGCGGTGCTCGACACTGTGCATCCCCCCGGGGAGGAGGGACCAGGACCGGGATAGTGACCGGGATCGGGACCTGGACAGGACTGGGATCGGGATTGGGACCGGGTCTGGCAGTGCTCGACACTGTGCATCCCCCTGGGGAGGAGGGACCAGGACCGGGATAGTGACCGGGATCAGGACCTGGACAGGACTGGGATCGGGATTGGGACCGGGACTGGCAGTGCTCGACACTGTGCATCCCCCTGGGGAGGAGGGACCAGGACCGGGATAGTGACCGGGATCGGGACCCGGATAGGACTGGAATCGGGATTGGGACTGGGACGGGCGGTGCTCGGCACTGTGCATCCCCCTGGGGAGGAGGGACCAGGACCGGGATAGTGACCGGGGGACTGGGATAGTGACTGGGATTGGGACTGGGACTGGCGGTGCTCGGCGCTGTGCACCCCCCCGGGGAGGAGGGAAGGGGACCGGGACTGGGACAGTGACTGGGATGGGGATTGGAACCGATTTGGGGACCTGGACAGGAGCAGGACTGGGATCAGGATCAGGATCGGGACTGGGACCGGGAAGCCTGGCTTCAAGACCTGTGAACGTAGGGATGCAGGGAAGAAATCCCACTCCATGCAAGTGGATGGCCGGAGGACAGGGATGGGAACGATGCTGCAAGAAGAGGCCCCTCCAGAAGCTTCTGAGACGTGAGCGCACGCCACACGTGGAGGTTGTTACGTGGGACAAGAAGCCCCCGGTGGGCCCTGTGCCCGTGGGTGCGGGCACTTGAGGGGCGTTCGAGTCCCCCCGGGTGGTGGCCGAGGCACGTGCCATTGCCCCTGGAGCGCGACGAGGCCACGGAGACCTGAGGAAGGTCCAAGACCCAAAGGACACCGCGGTGGAGATGGGCTGGAGCCGCCCGGCCCGGCACAGGCTGGCAGCGTGCTGAGGAGTAACCCCCCTTCTCCTGCTCTACCCCAGCTTCAAACCCCCCCCCCCCAGACCCCCTGCTCTACCCTGGCTTCAAACCCCCCCAAGACCCCCTGCTCTACCCCGGTCTCACACCCCCCCCCCCCCCTCCAAGACCCCCTGCTCTACCCTGGCTTCAAACCCCCCCCCAGAGACTCCCTGCCAGTCCCCCCACTTCGCTTCCAGAGGGCTGGGGGTCTGGATTCAGCCTTCACAAAACCCACGTCCATCGTGGGGGGGGGGAAGAAGTTGAGCCGTGTCTGCGTGACGTGGCGGGGGGGAAATTAGATGATTATTTTTTTGGATGATGATGATGATGATTCCTTGGTGCGATTCTGCTCCTGCTGATCTGGAGGAAGGTTTTTCCCACGGTGGCATCCTCCCGGAGACGCTCTCGCCGACCCCCCCCTTCTCCCCCCCCCTCCCCGTGGTGTGAAATCTCCCCCCTCCCCTGGTTTTCTTCAAGCCCAAAGAAGCTTGAAGAAGCCCGAAGCTGCCACTTTCGTTGCCATTTCATTTACAGGGGAGGGGACACGACCCCCTCCTGGAAGCGGCGCGGGGGTGGGAGAACCTGCCTTTGGGATACACAACCTCCAGTAAAGACATGATTTATTTCAGCGCCATCCTGGCTCCGGCTTCCTCCCAGCTCCTCTGATTTAATTTCCCTCCCGCTTCTTGCCCCGGAAACTGCCTTTTGCAGCCCCAAAAGTGGATTTAAAGCCGCTTTTGCAATGAGGTGTCAGATTTGGAGCGGGTCGAACTGGAGTCGGGGCATCCCCGCGCCGGGGCGGAGGCTTCGCCGCTGGCCCTCGCCACGTTCTGCGCCGAGAAAGCAAAGACGTGATTGTTTTGAGCCGTTTTATCCGTGAAATCTCGTGTTTTCCTTGGAGATAAGAGCAGAAATGCAGCAGGTGGGGGGTTGGTGTTTTTTTTTTTTCTTTCCATATTTTTCTTTTTTCAAATGATTGAGCCGATAACCGCCGCTGTCACACGTGCTGTTTTCCAGCGACTGCTCCAGGAGCGGAGCAAAAACCTTCTTTCTGCAGGCTCACCCCCCCGCCCCCCGCCCCAGAACACCCTTAATTTCTTTTGAAACTGGGGGGAAAAATAAAACTGTTTTGGCCAGAAATCAGGTTTTTTTATTCAAAAACGTGTCGGTGTTTCATTGAACCTCAAACTGCCCCGGGTAGGTCTCAGCCGTTTGGTTGCCGCCTGTCCTGGCTGGGGGGGGATTTTTTTTGGAGGGGTGGATTTTTATTTTTTTTTTTGCCCTGCATTTGCCTCGATTTCCTCATCCCAGGCAGCGACGCGGGCGCCGTTCCCGTGTTAAAGCTCTTGGAGATAAAACTCTTGGAGGCACCCTGCGGATAAACGCACTGCGAGAGCCGCAGCCGGGGCTGGTCTGTGGGGGCCGAGACCGGGCTAAACTCGTGACAGCGTTGCCCGAGGTGTGCAGGGGAGGGGGATGCCGGCGCAGGGCGTCCTCGTCCCGGGGGATCTGGGCTGCCTGCCCAAAGCCAAGCGAGTCTTGGGGTGCACCCAGGGTTTTCGGCCCTGACCTTCGGGGCCGTGTGTGTTTTGGAAGGGGGACCAAGGCCGCGCCACCTGTTTTCCTTCCCGTCCCTCCTTCCCCGTCCCCTTTAAAGCCACCAGCGGCGCCGAGCCCCGGCCTCAGACGCCGCCTCATCGCCGTGGTCCAAGATGATGCTGCAGCTGCTGCTCCTCGCCGCCCTCGCCCTCTGCGGTGGGTCCTCGTCCTCCCCAGGAAGCCATCGGCCTCGTTAGCCGGCGGCGACCCCCCCCCGGGTGAGTTAACGATTCGCTCTTCCCCCCGCCCCCTCCATCTTCCCCATCCTCTGTCTCCCGCAGGACGCTGCTCCGAGCAGGACCTCGATGGGGTGCAGCGGGTGGTTGGTGGGACCGAGGCGCGTTTGCACGCCTGGCCCTCCCAGGTGGGTCCTTCCCGGGGGCAGCCGGAACATCCCATGGGGGTCTCAACCCCCCAGGACCAGGCGGTGAGACCCCCCCCATGCCTCACTTTCCCCCCTCCCCAGATCTCCCTCCAGTATTACTCCGGTGGCAGCTGGCACCACACCTGCGGAGGGTCCCTCATCCAGAGGAACTGGGTGATGACGGCGGCCCACTGCGTGGATCGGTGAGCAGGCGCGGGGACCCCCACCTTCCCCTCGATTTTTCCACCCAAATCCTTTCCAAGGGGAAATTTTGGGCACCCCAACCCAGAGAGCAAAGGTCCTTCAAGGTCCTCGCTGCTCCTCCACCTGGGGGGCACGTGGCCCATCTCCGGGAGCATCCTCTTCTTCACTGGTCCTTCCTGTATCAGCTCACTCCTGAAATAATCGTAATTCGGGGCCTGATCCTGTGGTTTTCCCCCCTCCTGGCAGTCCCCTGAACTTCCGCGTCGTGGCCGGGGAACACAACCTGAACATGGCCGACGGCAGCGAGCAGGTCTTCGGCGTGAGCAAGATCATCATCCATCCCTACTGGAACAGCAACAACGTCGCTGGAGGGTAACGCCGGTGGGGAGGGGGATTTGGGGGGAGCGTCACCGGGGACGGGGGAGGGGGGGGGCGTCCTTGCAACACCCTCTCCCTCCTCTTGCCAGCTACGACATCGCCCTCATCCGCCTGGCCAGTTACGCCACCCTGAACTCCTACGTGCAGCTGGCGGTCCTGCCCCAGGAGGGAACCGTCCTGCCCAACAACTACCCCTGCTACATCACGGGCTGGGGTCTCACCCGCAGTGAGTGCCGAGGGGGCGCCCCGGCCCCGAATCGCCCCAAAAACGTGGGAAACGTGGGCAGCTGAACGATAGTTTTAAGCCCTTTGAGGTCTCAGGAGGCATCACGCCGGGTTTGGCTCGGGGCACGGAGTTGCCCAGCGTTGGGTGGGATCATGCCAAGGTTTGGGGGGGGGGGATTTTCTGTGGGAAAAGGGGCTGGGCGGCGGGCGCGGGTGCGGTGGGTCTTTGCCAGGGTGGCGTTAACTGGCGCTTGGTGGTTGGGTGCAGCCAACGGGCAGCTCTCCAGCGTCCTGCTGCAGGCCTACCTCCCCGTGGTGGACTACCAGATGTGCTCCAGCCCCTCCTACTGGGGCTCCTCCGTCAGGCCCACCATGGTCTGTGCCGGCGGTGACGGCATACGCTCCGGCTGCCAGGTACGGCCCCGGCATCCCATTTTTCCACGCCTGGCATCCCACCGGCGTCCCCGTTCCTCCCATCTCACGCGGGTTCCTGGGTCCGGCAGGGTGATTCCGGCGGTCCCCTCAACTGCGCGGTGAACGGGCAGTACCAGGTCCACGGCGTCACCAGCTTCGTCTCCGGTATGGGCTGCAACGTCCAGCGCAAACCCACCGTCTTCACCCGCGTCTCCGCCTACATCTCCTGGATCTTCAGCGTAAGGCGGCAGCGGGGCTGGGGGCTGAGACCTGGCACTATCGTCGCGCCGATGCGGCGGCTCTGCCCCTGCTCGGCTCAACCGTCGCTTTTCTTCTCCTTCCAGGTGATGGCCCAGAACTGAGCAGCGGCAGGAGAAGAGCCCCGTCCCCAGCTCGGATGATGGACATCATCTTGCCCCGCGTTTCCGTCGGAGGGGTTTAAAACCTGTAGCCCGCGTCAATAAAACCTGTTCCTTAATCCGGCGCGTTGGTGGATGTTTTTTCCTCCACCCCTCAGCACCCTTTTCCCCTCCCTTATCCCGGAGCGTCCCTTCACCCGCGTCCCTCCTCTTCCTCACGCCTTAGGAAAGAGCCGTGGGGAAAAGCAACCGGCCCCACGCTCTCGGGGCAGCCAGAAAGTCCTTGGGATAACGGGAAAGGGGAAAATGCCACAAATGCCCTCGGTGGGCAGCGACGGAGCCCTTGGAGATACAGGGGGGAGAGGGAGGGGTACAGAGTGATCCGGTGGGATTTTTCCCTGCTGCTAGTTCCGTTTCTCTTCCAAAAATGACCTCCTTTAAATGAGACATGTTGGATTTGGTGGCTGGTACTGCCTCGCCCCATGGCTGCATCCCATCTTTTTCACTCGGAGGGGGGTGAGCCCCTGGCCCAGGTTGCCCAGAGAAGCTGTGGCTGCCCCATCCCTGGAGGGGTTCAAGGCCAGGTTGGACGGGGCTTGGGGCAACCTGGGCTGGGGGAGGTGTCCCTGCCCAGGGCAGGGGGTGGCACTGGGGGGGCTTTAAGGTCCCTTCCCACCCAAACCATTCTGTGATTCTATGGCCATTCCACCACTTCCCTGGGTTGGAAGGGACCTTTCAGATCATCGAGCCCAACCATCAGCCCAGCACTGCCCAAACCCCCACTGACCCACGTCCCTCAGCACCGCGTCTGCCCGGCTTTTAGACACCTCCAGGGATGGCATTTAGGGATTGGAGCCATGGGACGATGGGGAAGGGTTTTACACTGGAAGAGGGAGATTTAGGTGGGATCTGGGGAAGGAATTCTTGGCTGTGAGGGGGGTGAGCCCCTGGCCCAGGTTGCCCAGAGAAGCTGTGGCTGCCCCATCCCTGGAGGGGTTCAAGGCCAGGTTGGACGGGGCTTGGAGCAACCTGGGCTGGGGGAGGTGTCCCTGCCCAGGGCAGGGGGTGGCACTGGGGGGGCTTTAAGTTCCCTTCCAATCCAATCTATAATTCGATGACCCTGGAGGAACCAGCCATGCCACAACCCCACCTGACATGGGGGACAAAAAAACCCCCCAGCACCAAAATTGCGCCGAACGCCAAATTTGAAGCCAAACCCAGACGCCGGTGGAAGAGACAAGAGGCGGGCGCGGGTTCCCCACCGCCCGCTTGTCCCACCCATGGCGCCGGGCGCACGGGGGAGCCTTTCCGGGGGGAAGGGGGTGGTGGGTGCCCGGGTGCTCGGCGGATGCCGGCAGCTGCGTCGCCTCGAACTTCCTCCGTAGCAAAAAACATCAAACCGCAGCGCGGCGGCGGGCGGGAGCCGAGCAGCAGCCATGGCCGAGGGCAAGACCGGGGGCGCCGGGCTCTTCGCCAAGCAGGTCCAGAAACGGTTCAGCCGGGCGCAGGAGAAGGTAGGGCACGATGCCCCCACCCCCGCCACCTGAAATCCCTTATTTTCTTTTGTTCTTGAGGGTTTTTTTTCCCACCGCGGCGCCAAGGGGGTGGCACAAGGGGCACCGCTGGCGCCCATGGGTGCCCACAGGGTGTGAATTCGGGAGCTTCTGGGTCAACGTCATTGTTGCTCCAAGGCGTTGGGCTCGGTGGCATCTCCCCAGCATCCCCCAAGCAGCCCATGGGTTCTCTAAAAGCGGAATTTTTCCACCCAAAACACCTTCCAGAGGTTACGGGGGGGACCGTGCGCTGCCGGCACGGGGTCCCTGGGGCTGGAGGGAGGTGACGGTCCCCAGCGGGACCCGGCGTGGGGACGGGGACGGGAGCGCTGGCGTAGCCTGCACCGGCCACACAGGAAGCGAGGGGGAAGGGCTCCGGAAGCGGGCAGAAACGGGGCAATTCTGGGCTGTTTTGGGGTGGTTCGGGGATGTCTCGTTCCCCTTCTCTACCCAAAAAAAGCAGATGGTGACTCCCATTTTGGGGGCAATGTGAAGTGTGTCCCCCCCACATCCAAACCCACACGCCGTTGGGTTTCCTGACTGGGGCTCGGTGCTAAATTCGGCTCCCCCGCGGCTGTATCAGCCCGGGCCAGGCTCTGGCCACTTCCCGGGGGGGGGGGTCAACCTCTTCCCAGACACCCCAAACCTCCCTCCTGTGCGGCCCCGGCCTCGCCACGCTCCTGCGATGGCGATTCCGGAGGTCTCAGGCCATCCTCATCCTGAGCCCGGTGTCACCGGTGCCCGGCGAGGCCTCGCCACGCTCCTGCGATGGCGATTCCGGAGGTCTCAGACCATCCTCATCCTCAGCCCGGTGTCACCGGTGCCCGGCGAGGCCTCGCCACGCTCCTGCGATGGCGATTCCGGAGGTCTCAGACCATCCTCATCCTCGGCCCGGCGTCACCGGTGCCCGGCGAGGCAGCACCCAGGGTTTCCCCTGCACCCACAGTCACGCGCGTGGGTGCTTTGGGGTCCGTAGGGCTGCACCTGTGGGGTTTCACAGGGGAGGGTGATGAGTTCGCACCCAAAAAGTCACCGTTTTCCTCTAAAAAAATAAAAGCACCAAGGGATGCGCCGGAATTTTGCAGCCCCCATCCGAATCCCGGCTCGGGGCGGGCTCTGCCGGACCCTCAGCGTCCCCTCGAGGGGACGGTCCCACGCGCCCGGCTCGGGGCTGACGGCTCTTCCCGCGTCTCCGTCTCTCTCCGTCCCAGGTGTTGCAAAAATTGGGCAAAACGGTGGAAACCAAAGACGAGCAGTTCGAGCAGAGCGCGTACAACTTCCAGCTGCAGCAGGTCGTCCTGGGGGGGGGAGCGGGGAAAGGCGGGGGACGGGGGCACCCCCACGCCAGCCCTGGGCCCTGCTGGCGCTCCGGGGTCCCTCCGGATGGTGGGAATCACCGGGAGTCCTTGGGGACGGCCCTGACCTGTCCCCTGGCCGCGTTGCTTTGCAGAACGAAGGCAATAAACTCTACAAAGACCTCAAGGCTTTCCTGGGGGCGGTGAAAGGTACGGCCCCCCCTCTCCCCCCCCCCAGTCCTGTAAATACACCCGGAAAAACCCCATGGAGGCACCACGGAGGAGCCGGGAGGGGATTGAGCATCTCTGCGTTTTCTTAGCCCAGGATAACGAATAATAATAAATGATAATAGATAATAATAAATAATAATAGATAATAATAAATGATAATAATAAATAATAATAAACGAGAATAAATTATAAAATACTAATAAACGTTAATAAATATCAAATGGTAATAAATATTAATAAATAATAAATAATAAAATGTAATAATAAATAGTAAAAATAATAAATAACAATAAGTAACACCACACCATAACAAATAATAATAAATAATGATAAATATTAACAAGGGGTGGTGGAGGGTAACGCGCGGTGTTTTTGCCGGGCCGGGCAGTGATGCACGAGAGCTCCCGGAAAGTGGCGGAAACGCTGCAGGAGATTTACAGCCCCGACTGGGGGGGTCACGAGGAGCTGAAAGCCATCGCAGATGTGAGCCCCCGGACGTGCCCCCGCTGTCCCCAAGGGTCCCCTCCGAGCACGGCGGGGGGGGGGGGGCAGCAAGCTGAGCCGGGGGGGGGTGGTGGTGGGGTGTCCCTGGGGATGCAGCCCGGCACGTACGGCCGGGGGGGAGGTTGGGGGGGGGGAATCTGGGCGTTATACCCCTGTGTCGTCCCGTCCCCCCCCCATTTTTCCACCCCGCAGAGCAACGACCTGCTGTGGGACGACTACGAGGCGAAGCTGGCCGACCAAGCCCTGCGGCTCATGGAGAACTACCTGGCTCAGTTCGGGGACTTTAAGGTACCCCCCCACCATGTGGGGTGTTGGTGCTGGGTGTGTGTGTGTGGGGGATTGACAAAGGGCCCGATCCCGGCTGACAGTGCCCCCCCGCGCAGGAGCGCATCGCCAAGCGGGGCCGTAAGCTGGTGGACTACGACAGCGCCCGGCATCACCTGGAAGCTCTGCAAAGCGCCAAGAAGAAGGACGAGGCCAAAATCGCCAAGGTTTGACCCCCGCCACGGGACGGGACCCCCCCACCCGGCTCAGCCCCCCCCTGCCCCGGCTGTGCCGGCAAAGCCACGGCCCCCCCTTGCCTCCCCGCAGGCCGAGGAGGAGTTTAACAAAGCCCAGGCCGTGTTTGAAGAGCTGAATAAGGACCTTCGGGAGGAGCTGCCGGTTCTGTACGGCAGGTACCGGGGTGTCACTGGGGCTGGGGGGGTGTCACAGGGGCTGGGGGACATGGTGAGACTGGGGACATCATGGGGCTGCAGGACATTGCAGGGGCTGGGGGTGTCACAGGGGCTGGGGGACATTGGAGGGGCTGGGGGACATCGCGGGGCTGGGGAACATGGTGAGACTGGGGACATCATGGGGCTGAGGGACATTGCAGGGGCTGGGGGACATCGCAGGGCTGGGGGTGTCATAAGGGCTGGGGTACACTGGAGGGGCTGGGGGACATGGGGAGATGGGGGACATCGTGGGGCTGGGGGACATCGTGGGGCTGGGGGTGTCACTGGGGCTGGGGGACATCGCAGGGCTGGGGGACATGGTGAAACTGGGGACATCGTGGGGCTGCAGGACATTGGAGGGGCTGGGGGACATGAGGAGACAGGGGACATGGGGAGATGGGGGACATCTTGGGGCTGGGGGTGTCACTGGGGCTGGGGGACATCGCAGGGGCTGGGGGACATGGTGAGACTGAGGTCATCATGGGGCTGCAGGACATTGGAGGAGCTGGGGGTGTCACAGGGGCTGGGGGCGTCACAGGGGCTGGGGAACATCGCAGGGCTGAGGGGGTGTCACAGGGGCTTGGGGACATCACAGGGCTGGGGGACATGGTGAGACTGGGGACATCGTGGGGCTGGAGGACATTGGAGGGGCTGGGGGACATGGTGAGACTGGGGGACATCGTGGGGCTGGGGGACATCATGGGGCTGGGGGACATGGCAGGGCTGGGGGTGTCACAGGGGCTGGGGGACATTGGAGTGGCCGGGGGACATTGGAGTGGCTGGGGGACATCGTGGGGCTGGGGGTGTCACAGGGGCTGGGGGACATTGGAGTGGCTGGGGGACATGGCAGGGCTGGGGGTGTCACAGGGGCTGGGGGACATTGGAGTGGCTGGGGGACATCGTGGGGCTGGGGGTGTCACAGGGGCTGGGGGACATTGGAGTGGCTGGGGGACATCGTAGGGCTGGGGGTGTCACAGGGGCTGGGGGACATGGTGAGACTGGGGACATCGTGGGGCTGGGGGACATTGCAGGGACTGGGGGACGTCATGGGACTAGGGGACATCGTGGGGCTGGGGGACACCACAGGGCTGGGGGTGTCACAGGGGGGCTGGGGGATGTTGCAGGGGCTTGGGGACATGGCGGGGACATGCCGTTACCCCCATGGCGGGGCAGAAGTGGGGTTTTCTCCCGAAAGGCCGCGGCGGTGACACGGTGGTGGCCCCCGGGGCCGCGGGTGGCTGTGACAGCCGGGAGGCGGCAGCGCCGCGGGCGGCCGCGGGGACACATGTCCGGGGCCACTCCGTCCTCACCCCGAGGGTCGAATCGCCTTTTGTCATCTCCACGGGGGGACGGGTGCTCGCCCAATGGGTGCTCGGCACCCCGAGCCCCCCCGGGCCCCCCACCTCCCGCCGCCTTTTCCCTCCCGCAGCCGCATCGCCTGCTACGTGACCATCTTCCAGAACATCTCCAACCTCCGCGATGTCTTCTACAAGGAGATGAGCAAGGTTGGGGGGGGGGGGGGGGGGGGCGGGGGGGGCCACCCCAAAACACCCCTCCCCTCGCCCCCCCCCTCCCAGCAGCCTTGTAGCCGTCCCCGGCTGCTCCGGCCACGCTGGTGGCCGGGTCCTCGCTGCACTTCGTTTAACTTAATAATTTAGAGCAGCTTGAGGGTGTCGGTGGTGCTGCCGGGTGATGGGTGGCGCTGCAGGGGGGGGTCCCCTGATGTGTTCCTCTCCCCCCCCCCCCCCCCCCCCCATCCTCCTCGCAGCTCAACCGTGACCTCTACGAGGTGATGAGCAGGCTGGAGCAGCAGCACTCCAGCAAAGTCTTCATCATTAAGGGCGTCCCCAGGTAAATGAGCGGGTGAGCTCCGGTGACAAGGTGGGGGGGGGGGGGGGGGCGCTTCGAGTGGCCAAATCGTCCCCACCCCCCCCCCAGCCCAAAAAGCAGCCCCCAGTCCTGGGATGGGCGAGCAGCTCCCAGCGCCGAGGGCGGTTGGTGGAAGCATCGCCGGCCGAGCCGGGGCGGTGACGCCGTGGTGCCATGTGTCCCCAAGGATGATGCCTGTGGGATGTGCGGGAGGGGGCTTTAACCCCCTCTGTCCTCCCCCCGCGCAGCAACCGGCGCTCGCTGGTCATCTCCTCGCCCGTCAGCCCCCCGGCCATGTTCCCCTGCCCGGGGAAGGCACCCGACTGGCAGCCCGTGGTGGAAGCGGAGGCGGCAGCGGCGTCCCCCGGGGCAGACAGCGGTGCCACCGACGCCGTCTCCAACGGGGAGCTGGGGGCTGCCGTCCCCGGGCCGCCACCGGCTTCCCCCACCAGCGGCGGGTCCCTGTCGGAGACGGCGTCGGTCTCCAGCGAGGAGGGTCCAGAGCCCGGCCCCGGCCCCGAAGCTCCGTCCCACGAGCAGGGGACATCGGTGGCACCAGGCACCAGCCCCCGCGGGCTCACTGAAAGCCAGGGTCCGGAGCCACCGGGGGCTGCCGGGGGGGCGCAGGTGGGGGCCGAGGGCATCGCTGCCTCCCTGGCATCACTGATTTTATCCGAGGCGGTTGCCCAGGTCGCCGGCACCGCGCCACTGGAGCCGGATGAAGCCACGGCCGGGCTGGAGGCCACCGCAGGGGACCCCCCTCAGCCGGACGGCATGGCCACCAACGGTGGCTGGATGGAGCCACTGCCCCCAGCCCCAGCTGTCCCCAGCGATGGCCCCGGTCCTGTGGCGGAGGCACCGGCGTGTGCGTCCCCGGGTAACGGGCAGGAGCCGTGCCGACTCGACGATGCCGCGGGCGACCGCAGCGACTCCGAGGAGAGCGTGGAGGCAACAGACCTCGAGCCAAAGGCGGCCAAAACTCAGGTGAGAACGTCCTGGTGCCGGGAGAGGGGACACCACGGCGGGGGCCACATCCGTGTCCCACGACGGCAAGGGGACGCCCGGCTTGTTCGGGGTCCCAACCCCTGCTGGGGGGTGGCCGGTGGGGATGTGGGGACATGGGGCCAGGGGGCGTCCATGGGACAAATCCAGCCGGGTGCCGCGCTCCTCTGCTGGCAGATGGGGCTGGAGGTGGCCCTCAGGGTGGTATCGGGCAGCACCGGGGATGGCGGCTCCCCCTCGGGCTCCCCCACCGAGGTGGGTGCAGCGGCGCTGCGGGGGGAGATGCCGACCCGACCCCCCCCGGCCAGACTCGGGTCCGGTTTAACCGAAGCACCAAGTCTCCGTCTCACGTGGCTCGGCGTCACCGCCGTGTCTCTCCCAGGAGCAAGGCTGTCCCAGGACGTCGGAGCAGGACACGAGCCAGGACCCCTCCCCACCAGCGACGCCCCCCCAGGACCCCACCGAGACCCTCACCTCCCTGTGAGCCGGGCGCCCCGGGTGGAAAACGGGCCTTTTACGGTGCCACGGGCAGATTGTTGTGTTTCACCGTAACCGTACCGCGCTTCCCCCCCCCCAACCCGTCCCAAATAAAGGTCGAGGGCAGAAAAGGTGGCGAGAGGGGGGTGAAGACGCCATCGGGGGCCAAATTGCTGTCTGGCAAAAGCCCATCGCGGGGATGGGGAGTCACCGCGAGCGCCGGGAGGGTCCCACCAGCATCCGAAGGCGGGTGCCGGAGGGATTTGTCACCCTGTTCTCCCCCAGCACCCAGCGCCGCTGCCTGGGCGCCTTGCGGTGACTCAGGGAAAAGGCGTCGAGCCGGTTTCTCTGGCTCGCGGAAAATGTGCTGCCATGCAAAAAAAACACCCACCCCACCCCCCCCCCCCAAAAAAAAAAACAACAAAAAAACCCAAACCAAACCTCTAATTTTCCCCCGTCGTGCTGGAAAATTCCCCCCCCCGCCATCCCGTATCGAAGCTAAATCCCGCTGCCGACTGTGGCCCCGGCGTGTGGCCGGCCTGAGGCAGGGTGATGGGCTGGGTGCACAGCGAGCCAGGGGTTAATGGAGGAGGGTGGGGTTTTTTTTCTGGGTTTTTATTGTCATCTCCAGCCGAACTGGAAAGGTGAGGCAGGAAAAGGGCTACGCCTTCGCCGGGGCGAGACTCGGAGCCGCACATGGTGCCGGCAGCCGCTCGCCCCCGGCACCGCGGGCGCAGGTAAGGGCCGGGGTTGGGGGGCACAAAGCTCCTGGGGTGACCCCCAGCGAAAAGTCGCCGTCCCCCGGGAGGTCGGGGGGGGTTTGGCCCCGTTGGGTGCGCGGATTCGCACTGGGAGGCAACGGGGTTGTGCCACTGGCCGTGGAGCGCGGCTGGTTTGGGGGAGAAGGCGGAATGGTGGCTCTCGGTTGGGGGTTTTCCAGCTGGAATTCAGGGGGGCGGGAAGGGGAAAGGCCTGATCCTACCACGGGGAGAAAATCCAGCGGGAATGCTGAGTGGGACGTGGGAGGGGGAGGCACTGCCGGGGTGACGGAGGGGAAATGGAGGTGAGCAGGATGTGGGGAGGGTTTGCTCATCCTGTGCTCCATCTGCCAGGAATGGGAATGGGATGGGAATGGGATGGGAAAGGGAAAGGGAGAGGGAAAGGGAATGGGAAATGGCATGGGAATGGGATGAGAAAGGGAAAGGGATGGGAATGGAAATGGGATGGGAATGGGAAAGAAGGGAAAGGGAATGGGATGGGAAAGGGAAAGGAAATGGGAAAGAAGGGAAAGGGAATGGGAAGGGGAATGGGAATAGAAATGGGAATGGGAAAGGGAATGAGAATGGGATGGGAATGGGAAAGAAGGGAAAGGGAATGGGAAAGGGAATGAGAATGGGAAAGGGAATGGAAATGGAAATGGGAATAGAAATGGGAATGGGAAAGGGAATGGGATCGGGAAGGGAGCATGCCCGAGGGCAGGCTGTGCCCGGCGGAGCCGTGGGGCGCGGAGCCGCGGGGGGGACGCTGTGGGAACGGCGCTTGAGCAATTCGGCCGACGAGCGAGAACGAGGAAGATGAGGGAGGTTCGTGTGGGTTTGGGTTTTTAACAACCCTCCGCGTCACTTTTAGAAACCCCGGGGAGATCCACAGGGATCCGGTGTGCTGGGAAAGGGAGGCCCCCCTCCCTCAGCCCCCCCCGGCACATCCCCTGCCGGTGCCCGGGGGCTGCGTCCCGGCCCAGCCAGGGAACCCCAAAAAATATCCGGCGTTTTTCTGTGCCGTGGAGCAGGCGGCTCCTTCCCGGTTGGTTTTGGTGAGTTCCTTCCCGTGATCCCAGGCCGGGAGCAGCGAGGGAGGATCCGGGCAGAGCATCCCTCCCCGGGAAGCTCCGCTTTCCCGAACCGCCGCCGTTTCGATGCCGAAGCGAGTCCTTTCCCCACCTAAATTTTGGGTTAAGCCTTCGGCGGGTCCCAGGACCCCATTTCGCGGGTGCCGTGGGCACGAAACCGGTTTGTGTTTCCCACTGGAAATTCCAACCGCTTCCCAACCTCCGAGGCACCCGGCTTGAATCCGCTCCCCTTCCATCAAACAGCGCCTTCTCCCCTTTTCCCTTAAATCCCAATCTTACGATTTTGGGGGGAAATTTTACCCATTTATTACTCCGAAGCCGCCCGAGCGGCAGCCGCTGCCCTGTGGGAAGGGACATCGCTGCCGGAGGAGCCCAACAGGCTTGGAAGCAAAGCTGGGTTTCGAGAAAGAAATGGATTTAACGTAAAGCTGGGTTTAAAGAAAAAATGGATTTAATGCAAAGCTGCGTTTAAAGGAAAATCACACAATGCAAAGCTGGGTTTAAAGAAAATACATATTTAATGCAAAGCTGGCTTTAGAGCTAAACTGTTTGATGCAAAGCTGGGTCTGAAGTAAAACTATATTTAATGCAAAGCCGGGTTTAAAGCAAAGCTTTAATGAGTTTGTGTCTTGCACCAGCCCGAGATTGAGCCAGGGGGAAAGTTGTCGTGTTCGGGGGGAGCTCGAGGTCCCTGACCCTGGGCGGTGGGAGATGTGTCCCAAAACTGCCCCTAAACGCTGCTGGGAAAGCGGGGAGGGAATTGTTTTCCCAAATTCCCGTGACTGGAAGCGGGGAGGTTTGCCCCCCGGTAGCACTTGAAAGCAAACCCCGCTGTCGTGCGGGATGGTTTGCCAAGAGCCGGCAGCGCCGTGAGTCACAAGGGCACGGTGGGACACACAGGGCAGGGCCAGACCCTGAGAAATTCACCCCCAGTTCCAAAATTCCTCCCCAGTTCCAAAATTTCCAAAAGCCGGGAGGTCGCCGACAAGGTCAGCATCGCCCCGTCCTCCTGAGACACGTCCTGCTGGCACGGCACGGCACGGCACGGCACGGCACGGCATGGCACGGCCGCGCTCCTGGCCCCCAGCCACGCTCCCGCGGTTGAATTTCCTCTTTCTACTAAAAAAAAAAATGACAAAAATTAATTTCTATTTGCTCCTGACATCTAGCGGCGCCTCTCCGCAGAGCCGCTGAGTCACTTGCGCCCGAGCACCGGAGCCATCGCACAGCGGCATTATTTCTGGGGGAGGGGGGGGTTACAAAGATTTCCAGCCACCTCGGGCAGAGCCGCCGAGGTCGGGCTGGTGGCCGCTGGGCCGGCTGCGGGATCGACCTCGGGACCCCGACGGGAGGTTTCCCAAGGATTTAGGGGCAATTTGAAGCTCGCAAAGTTTGAGAGCGAATTGCAGAGTCGGCGGCTGGTTTTTCCCTGCCTTCCCGCACGCCCCGGCCCGAATAAAACCTCACCTGCATCGCCGCCGGCAGCGCCTTTGGGGCGTTGGGTGCGAATTTATCACTTTTATCCTTTTTTTGGAGTAGTTCTGAAGGATCCCAGCCCTTCGCCTGGAAGGAGCTGATGCGATGGAAGGAGATCAGCCCCCTCTGACTGCAGGTAAGCGTCCCGGCACGGCTTTGCCATATCAATCCTCGGCCAGAGCTTGCCCGGGGCCACCACGAGCCCCGTCCAGCCGGGTGGGAACCTGCCTCGCTCACCTTCTCCCCTCTCCCTCTCTCCCGGTTTGATGATGAAGAAGAGCTGACGACCCCCGTCCTGAAGAAGGCTCACACCCCACCTCTCCATGAGGACGCCAACACCGTGGTCATCGCAGGTAGGGGCTCTCCTTGCCGGATCCTCCCCATTTCCCGGCTCCGTATGGACCTCTCGGGGCTAAACCCTGCTCCTCTCTCTGCCTTCCCCCCGGTAGTGGTCATCACCCTGGTCTTCCTCACCCTGCTGACGGTCCTGGTGGTGATCATCATCTACCTGTACAGAAACAAAGGCAGCTACCTCACCTACGAGCAGCCGGCGGCAGAGACCGACGTCTCGGTGCAGATGGAGGATGCTCCATCCAAAGAGAAAGAAGAGTATTTTATCTAAGCCCCAGCGCGCTCCTTTTTCACGCACTCGGGTCCAACTTACCCGAATTTCCTGGAGCCGGGGGGATCTACAAGCTGCTTTTTTTTGGTTGTTGTTTGTTGTTGTTATTTTCCTTAATTTATTAAGCCAAGCATGGAAGGAAAAATAAACATGTGCGTGGCGGAGCTTTGCCCGGAGGGCGGGGGGGATGCCCGCACCCACCGCGGCTCCTCCCTTCACTGCCCCCCAGTACAGCCCGGTGACAAACGCTCTGAGTCGCTCGTTTCTTTTGCCGTTATCTCACCAAACAATTAAATTATTCCGCGGACGAGTCAGGGGCGGGGTAATTAGCATGGCTAATTTGGAGGGTACGGTTAAGCGCGCCACGTAAAATAGCCGGATGGACGGGGCGAGCGTGAGAAAGCCCCACCGTCACCTACAAACGCGGGGAAACTCGTCCCTGCCCCGAGAGGCGCCTGATCTCGCAGGGCTCGGGGAATCGGGAGCGGGTTTGCCTCATCCCGGAGCCGCCTTTAGCACCGACGCACCGGTTTTCCTCCGTTTTGGGGCCAGGAGCAGCTCCAGCCGTCCCTCCCCTGCTGCCTCGGCGAGGGCAGTTCCTCCTTTAAATCAAAAACTTAAAAAAAAAAAAAAAAAAAAGAGCCGCCCAAAAGGAGGAAGTTCACAAACCAGCAGCAAAGAGGAAATAAGTGAAGAAACCCGAAGGCTTGCGATGGGCAGGAGCCCAGGGGTTTTATTTGAGGTCTAACGCAAACTTGCTACTTCATTCAAATTTTCAAAATAGTCTTTATTCTACTTTTTTTTGTTTTTTTAGTATAAAAAAATCCACAAGTTAAGTGCACCACAGTGTATACAGAGAGAGACGTAATGCTGAACTTTCATAACAGTCAGTCGTACAGTTAAACGCAACATATACAAGACACAGATTTAGATTAAACTGAAACCTCAAGATAAAATATATTTGAATCTGAGCTTTTTTTTTTTTTTCTTCAGAAAACAAAACGAAAACCAAAACACTGAGGATCCCTGAAATATTCTTCTTAACCCTAATAAGACTTCATTCCACCCAAGTCATTTTTAAAGTCTGCATTCATGAACCAACCCATTAACCAAGCTAATTTGCGTGTTGATTGATAGTTGCTACACACCCTTGGACAGATGGTAACCAGCCTCTCTGCTTGAACAACAGCCTGAAGGAGTTCTGGTGTCGAGACACCAGGTTGAATTAAAAAAAAAAAAAAACCAAAACAAAACCCCAAAAAAAGAAGTTTGTTTAATAAGCATCGTTCTAAAAGCCTAGTTAGCATCAAATGAAATGTTCCAACATGAGTTGCATTGTGTTTCTGGCACCAAAGCATGGCTTTGATTAGATCTAATGTGCAAAGAAATCCAAGATTACTTGGAGTGTATAAAAAAAAAAAATAAAAATCCCATGATAGACACCGGCCGCGCACCTTCCCGGAGGAGAAGGACGGGCGAAGGTGAGCGCAGAGGGCTTCCAGGGATCCGTCCGAGAGTGAGGTCAGGAAAAAAGAAGCGCCAAGGTGCCCTCCCCGCTGCCGGGAAGTGAATTTTGCCTCCCTCTGCTCTACCCAGCGCCTTCGCTGGGGAAACCCGGCCGGGTTTTTTGCGGCTCTGGGACCAGGGGACCGGCACGACCGCCGAGGTCCTCGCCCTCCCCAGAGCCAGTGCCCAGGCAGCCCATTAATAAAAGCCCAGCGCCGCGGTGTTACTCCAGTGAAACGAAAGGGGGGCTGCCGAGCTCACATTCATTTTGCGAATTAATCCCCCCCCCCCCCCTCCCCCTCCCCATTTTGAATGGAGGCACCGCCACCAGTAACACGGTTTCTTGCTTCGTTTTAAAGTGCCTGCGGGGCCGGGCACCGGAGCGGGAAGACCCCTCACCGCTGCGTGCCTAATCTGCGACTTTGGGTTAATATGGACTAAAGCAGTTACATCGTGAGAAGTGCTGACAGTATGTGATGTCTTTCCTTACACAAATGTAGCCCCCCCTCTCCCTCCCCCTTCCCCTTCCTCCTTCACCAGATAGTGTAGCCGCCATCCGAGCCTCCCAGGAAGAAGTTTCCCTTCCGTTGCGTCACCACGACGTTGGCTCCCTGCATTACGGCCAGCTGGGCGGCATTGGGGGGGCAGCCAGGAGGGGGGGGCTGCAAGAGAGAGAAAGGAGAGGCGGGAGGATTAGCTGAGGTCGGTGCCACCACGGGACAACGCTCCGCAGGGACGCAGAAACCTCCCAGTCGATGTCCCCATCGCTTTCTACCAAGCAAAGACGGAGCGACAGAGTTCCAGGAGCCGATGGGCAACGCTCATCCGTGCCCTGGCCCCTCTTTTCGGAGCCCGCAGCCCACGCGCTGACCCCGGCGTTCTGCCCACGCAGAGGAGCCTGCGAGCCGGGGAGCACCATCCTCACGCGGCCGCGAGCCACGGGGGGAATGTCCCGGGGAGTGGGAACCTCCCGCAGCTCCACCGAAGCATGGAAAGAGGCCAAGGCTGCGTTTGGGGCCAGGGGAAGTCAGGTCGCTAAGCAGCCCCGCTGGCTCGCCTCCCCCCGAAGCGCACCACAGCACGGCCCCACGGCCGAATCGGGGCTAGCACTGGCCAGGCGATGGCTTTGCTGTGAGCCAGCACCACCTGCGAGCCTACGCGGCTCCAGGCAGGTTGGCCAGAGGCAGCAAACCCTCAGCGTGAAAGTAGGAGCTTACTCTTCTCCCAAATGATGGATCGGGGAAGAAATATGTTTCTCTCCAAAAACAAAGGCCCTCTTCTCTCCCCCCACCATCTGCAAACCCCTAACGCTGAAGCCCGCAGGATTTTGAGGACACATTTATACTCACAGGGATGCTGGCTGTTCCGCCAGCCCCAAACCTTGCTCCAGCATCAAAGCCACCTTCAACAAGGACTGTCGAGCCCGGAGGATACACCGGTCCCACGGGGTAATATGCCATGGGGACCGAGGAGCTGATCGGCCCCACGGCCATGGACTGGGCCATGGGCAGGAAGACGGAAGCGCCAGGATACGCCGCAGACATCGTGGGGACGGTGGCAGCTCCCAGAGGCACGAAGCTGGGACGGTAAAGCTGGGGGGGGATAAAAAAGAAAAAAGCCATGCAAGTTTAGAGACTTGGACATGGAGCTGTTGGAGCGGGGCCAGAGGAGGCCCTGGAGATGCTGGGAGGGCTGGAGCCCCTCTGCTGTGGGGACAGGCTGAGAGAGCTGGGGGGGGTCAGCCTGGAGAAGAGAAGGCTCCGGGGAGACCTTCCAGCCCCTTCCAGTCCCTCAAGGGGCTCCAGGAAAGCTGGGGAGGGACTCTGGAGCAGGGAGGGGAGCCATGGGACGAGGGGGAAGGGTTTTACACTGGAAGAGGGGAGATTTAGGTGGGATGTGAGGAAGGAATTCTTGGCTGTGAGGGGGGTGAGCCCCTGGCCCAGGTTGCCCAGAGAAGCTGTGGCTGCCCCATCCCTGGAGGGGTTCAAGGCCAGGTTGGACGGGGCTTGGAGCAACCTGGGCTGGGGGAGGTGTCCCTGCCCAGGGCAGGGGGTGGCACTGGGGGGGTGTTTAAGGTTTAAGGTCCCTTCCCACCCAAACCATTCTCCGATTCTACGACGTACTCCCCACCCCCAGCAGTTACTCAGCCTGGCTGTGGAAGCACCAGCCCCGATGTAGACTTTCACCCTCCTGCTCACGCAAGGCGCTTCCCTTCCCCGGGCGTTTCCTCTGGGTTATGGCAAAAGAACATTTTCCCCACGGTTGGAGAAAGTTGTTCCCCGCCCCCCGCCCCCCGCAAGAATCCAATTAAAAGAGATTATCATAGATGAGTTTTACAGCGACAGGTGAGCTACATTTGTCATCTTAACTCAAGGGGAAGCTCAGAAACATTTGTCACTGGATAATTCAGAGCTCGTAAAAGAGAAACTGGGGACAAACGGCCGCCCCAGTGACACCAGCGGCAAACAAACCCTCCAGGCGAAAAAGAAAATAAAATAATAACAATATTGCAGCTGTAAACTTATTCAGAAGGAAATAAGACTTTGGGAGAAGTGTCCCTACCTCAGAATAAGCCGGAGGCGCGTCGGTGTACGGCGGCGGCTGCGGAAGGGGCAGAGTCTGGGGGTAGACGGCGGGGGACTGGACGGGGTAGGACGGCTGGGGGGGGTACGGTCCTGAGAAAAAAAGGGGGGGGAGTCAGCGCGGGGCAGAAACGGTGCCGGCCGGGATGCTGATGGGTTGTTGGGGTGGGTTTTTTTTTTAATTGGCAATCCCCGTTTCTTAATTTATCACGTGAGCAGAAGGGGGTATCAGCGCCTGTGAACCCGCCCAGGCCATCGCCCCCCCCCCCCCCCCCCCTCCTCCCCCCCAGCTTGGCATTTCGGTCCCTGGCAAAAACAAAACCGAGAGTGAAAATGTCTTTTTTTCCGGAACTGGGAGCAGCGGGAAAGCAGGAAGTTTGGCAAAGCAAAAATATTATTATTATATTATATAATAATAATAATAATAATAAACCAAATTCCCCCGGGTCGCGGCCCCTACTCAGAATTGCCAATTCTTCACCCAAATTCAGCCCCTTTCCTCTGGGATCGGGACAGGCTCCTGGGGTCCCCCGGCCCCCCAGTGTCCCCCCCACTCCCCCACCACCGGGACGGGCCCATTCAGCCACAGCAGCCCCCCGGGGGTGCTCCCTCCCTGTCCCCCCCAAGCCTTTTGGGGGGTATCAACCCCCTCAACTGCCCCCATGTTGTCCCCCGGGGGTGTCCCCAGCCCCACATAGGGATCTCCCCCCCCCATAATGAAGGGGTCTCGTCCACTCCCCCCTCACGTCACCCAGGGGGTCCCCAGTGTCATCCAGGGGTGTGTGTGTGTCCCCCACTGCTCCCCCCCAGCCAAGGCCTTTCATAGGGTCTCAACCCCCTCAGCTGCCCCCATGTTGTCCCCCAGGGTGATCCCCCCCTAATGAAGGGGTCTCCCCCCCCCCGGGCCCTCCCCCTGATGTCACCCAGGGGGTGTGTGTGTCCCCCATCTGCCCCCCCAGGCAGCGGGATCCCCCCCGTGGGGCTGGGCTCTCCCCCACCCACCATTACGTCACCCGGGGGGGGGGGGGGGGTGGGCTCCTTCGCCCTGCCATAAAATGGGGTCCCTTCTGACGTCATCCGGGGGATCCCTTACGTCAGCGGGGGGGGGTCTCCCTCACCTCAGCGCCCCCCCCTCCAATGGGGTCCCCCTGGCGTCACGCGCGGGGGGTCCCTCTCACTCCAGCTCCTACTGGGGTCCTCCTTACGTCACCCGGGGGATCCCCTGCGTCATCGGGGGGGGGGGGTCTCCCCACCTCGGCTCGCCCTCCCCTCATGGAATGGGGCCCCCTGACGTCAAGCGTGGGCAGCACGTCGTGTCCCCCCCCCCGCCCTACGTCACGACGGAGCGGGGGGGGCGGGGGGCGCGCGCGGCACTCACAGGGTTAAGGTGGGGCCGAGCGCGCGCGGCACCATGGCGACCCCGCGCGCCCCCCCCCCCGCCCCGCTCCCATTGGCCGCCCGGCCCCGGCCCGCTCGCGCGGTCACGCGCTGCGGCGCCGCCCTTAAAGGCGCCGCGTCCCGGAACGGCGCTGCCCGGAGGCGGGGGGAGGGGGGGGAACCGGAGGGGAGGGGGAGGTCGCTGCCGGTGAGGCGCAGGGTGTGGGGGGGGAGGTTCGCGGCTCGGGCCCTGTCCCGGTCCTTGCCTTTGCCGTTCATGGCGGCGCTGGGTCCGGCGGCGGCGGCTCGCGCTCTGCCCGCGCCGCGCGCTTCCTGCTCGGTGTCACCGCGGCGCCGCGGGGGGGGGGAGGAGGCGGGGGGGGCGGAGGGGAGGGGGCAGGAAGCGGGCGCTGCGCGCCGGTGTCGTCACCGCGTGCGGGGGCGGGGCCGCGCGCTCTTAAAGGGGCCGTGGGAGGCGAAGGGGGATCCTGAGTATGGCCGGGGGCGGGGCGGTCTCAGGTAGACCCCGAGGGTCCAGGGCTGGGCCTAGCGGGGAGAAAGGGGTCCCTAAGGCCGGGGGGGGGGCACCTCTAGGGCTCGGGAGTGCGGAGGGCGGGGGGGTGTCCCTAAGGGAGGCCTGAGGCAGGCCCGAGGGGTGAGGGGCGCCTTAGGCAAGGCCTGAGGGGGGGGGGCTGTAGGTAGGGTTGCACGGGTGAAGTGGGTCCCTAAGCAGGGCCTGGAGTAGTGGGGAGGCCTCAGGTAGGCCCTAAGGTTGGGGGGGGAGCTCTAGGGGTGAAAGGGGTCCCTATGCAGGGCCTGGGGGGGGCTGGAGTAGTGGGGAAGCCTTAGGTAGGCCCTGGGGCTGAGAGGGAGGCCCATAAGGGTGAAGGGGGGGCCCAGAGTGGAGGGGGGTGTCCCCAGGCAGGAGCAGGAAGCAGACGGACCCGGGGTGAAGGGGGTCCCTAAGCAGGGCTGAGGCGGGGCCTAGAGTAGTGGGGAGGCCTCAGGTAGGCCCAGGGGATGGGGGGGGGGGGGCCTTAAGTAGGCCCTGGGGGGTTGTTCCCAGGGGTGAGGGGGTCTCTACGTAGCACTGGGGAGGGGAATGAGGGTCCCAGGTGGAGCCTAGAGACCTGAGAGGGGGCCCTGGGCAGGACCTTGGAGAATGGGGGTCCCATGCAGGCCCCAGCTTTGAGGGGGGGCCATAAGCAGCGTCGGGGGGTGGGCTGTTCCAGGCCCATAGGTGAGGTAGGGGCCCTCTGGTATGGAGCAGGGGCAATGTGCTGGCCGGAGCCTTCGCAGGGCCTGGGACAGCACTGGGGAAACTGGTGGGTGAGGGAACCCCCCCGGCTCTCACCTTCCTCCTGAATTGCACCCAGCGAAAGAAGCCACCTCCGAGTGCATGCATAAAAGAGCAATGGAAATGGTTGGTAACCTCCAAATATTGTTAAGCTTAATTAAGCCTTAAGGACTGTGTGAAGCATCAGCAGGCAGAGCTGCTCATTAGCGCTGTGACTGTGCTAACACTTGGTGACTGCAGCCTGAGCTCCGGGTTATGTTGGTTCTTCTAAACTGTGTCCTTGTGGTTAAAGCCCCAAGTCCTTCCCAGGGCTCTCCTTGGGACTCTTGTTTTTTGCCTCCCTACATCAGGAAGCCCTTAGAGACCTTACTTCTGGGTGGTAGCATCTTGCCACAGGACTCATTGGCTTCAATGTGGTCTTGGCCAACACGCAGGGGGCATGTAAAGAGCAGGTTCCTTTCTGAAGTGACCGTGGTCTCCCCTTCTTGCCAAAAGTGCAGAGCCAAAACGCTGCCAAGAAGCTGAAGATGTGGTCAGGCATGTGTATCCCTGAGGCTTTTTCTGCCCCCCTGTTGCCCTTCACCCAGCACAGGAGAGACCTGAGTAGATTTATGGAAATAAAACACCTCTGATTCAAGCACTCTTTTTGCCTCGTATTTAGGGCTGCATTTGCAAGAGGGGGAGGTCCCCCTTCTTAACACCAGCCCTGTTCAACAGAGCTCTGGCATGTACCTCGGCTGAAAAACATTGTGGGGTTAAAGGAGGAGAGTGAGGTTTTTTTGTGATAATCTTTAATGAATTTGGGGTGAGTTACGGGGCCTAAATACTGTTATAAAAATCTGTTGCAGGTGTCACCAGCAGAAGGTGCAGTCAGAGGTCTGGAGCTGTGCGTAGGGAAGGTATGATGCAATCTGGTAGTTCTATCTGTAAAGTCTTGCTTAAAAAAATAACGTAGACAGATGTCAATGAAAGGACCACAATAAAGACACCCCCTGAAAGTGTAAAATCCCCACTTTTTTGTGTGTTTTTGATAAACTTTCTGGCTGCGTTTCGGCCAGAGTTTGAGGGCACAACTCTCTTTCTCGAGCTCATTTTCAGGCATCTCAATCAAGAATATCATTGTTCTCTTCCCTCTTTAAGTGAACTTCTCATGAATAATGTAGCGGCTGCCTGATGAATATGCACGTTGGCTGGTGTGCCTGGGAGGGCTTCATCAATAATTCATGTATAGAAAATGTTCTTCACCTTGCAACTGTACAGGAACTGTAAAAAAAAGAAAAAAAAACCCAACCCAAAAAACAATATTTACCCTTTAAAGTGGGAGAGAAAATGGCTTGAAATCTGCCCACAGAAACGTGGGGTGAAAGTAAACGAAGGGGAGAGAACCTCCAGGAAGGAGAAGATGATTTCTGAGGGGCTGAGCCCAGATGTCTTCACAAACCTGACCCCGCAAAGCCCTAGAGCTCATGGGATTGCTCGGAGTTAAGCTTTTTCAGCAGCTCCTGGCTTCAGACCCTGATTTATTCTCACAAACGTGCCTTTTTCCACTCTCCTGTTATCATTACACAGAGAACTTCCTTGTAAAGGAAGAGCAGAGACGCTCTGCAAGGTGGGAAAGGCAAGGAGAAAGCGTTTCCATTCGGTGGAGCCTGGCTCCTCAGAGGGCATCTACCTTCACATCCCTTGGGATTGTTTTTATTTGTATTTTTATGGCTGATTACATTCTTTAAGGGCTTCTTGGGACTCCCAAGAGGAAAAAGAAAACCCACAAAACCTCCAGTAAACATCAAAAGCTCTGAAAAATCGGCTCATGAGTGGTCTTGCGCCGCGTGTGCAGGACCCGGAATGGAAACCGGGAGAAGTCGAGGGGGGCTTTTGGCTGCCTGGCCGGGTGCCAGCGGGTGCTGCTGCTTCCCACGCCGGGCGCTTCTGGAAGGCAAAGGGGGGTGGACGGTCTGCAAAGAGCCCGGTGCCCCGTCAGCACCGCGCTGATAACATGCAGGGTGGAGAAAAACAGAGGGCTGAGTCTATGTTTTTGGGTGAGCGAAGGGGCTGGTGCTGAAAAGTCCTTATTTACACAACATGGGGTTATTTAACCCTTTTTGGAAGCAGAGCTGGCTGGGGTTATACCCATTGCTTGCTGCTGAAAGTAGCAAAACTTGAGCAGTAGCAGAAATAAAGTAGCGGTAAAAATTCAGCTGCTGTTGGTGGCCTTACGCGCAGATGCGCATTTGTGAAACTTTACTCCTGTGAGTGATCAGAAGCGCAAGGTACTTCGAGGCAGAGACTGCCCTATGGGTCTAAGGCTGTAATTAATTACATAAAAATAATGAATAAGCAGTTGTTAATTACTGGATGATACCTTCCACCTAGGGAAAATGCTCTCCTTCCTTCTCCCACCACTGAAATCGAGGGGTTCTGCCCTTGGCTTTGCCAGGACTGGATTTCACCCTGCCTTACAAAGTGGCCCGGAAAATCCCATGGAAATTTTAGAGCCCATTTCCAGTTTTAAGTGGAAAAGTGAGGCACAGCCCGGAATCTATTGTAGCACCAACAGACCTGCATTAAACCCCCCTGCAGCCTTTGAAAAGCACATGCTTAAGCTCAGATTCAGGGAAGTTTGAGCAACCGCAGCCGCTTTGCAGCAGGGGAGCCAAAAAGAATGTCTTTGCTCGCTTTTTCCTGCACTTTTAGCCATTTAAGTTCTCGGGACAGCTGGAATAAGCTGGTTTGGGGCATATATGTGCCTTGCAGGGCTGGAAACTTTTTTCTGTAGCAAATCAGATGTGCCAGAAGTGGCGGGGTGAGGTGCAGACCCTCCTCCGAGCCGGTGCTGCGTGCGATGAGAGCAGCCAAGTCGGCGAAAGAAGGGCAGAGGAGAAAACTGCGATATTAATTTGGTCAGCGAGCAGGACTTCTCGCGGATGGAGCAAGCTCTGGAACAAAGGGCACATTCTTGCAGTCGGCGTTTTAGTTTTGCCAGCTATTCCTGTCAACCGGTTAATTAAAAATCCCCCTCCCCTCCCAAGCAAGCTATTTTCCCAAAGAAACAAGAAAAAGAAAAAAAAAAGCTTTTCAGCACTCGCAAAATCAATTCCTCTTCAAGAAAAATTAAAAATGCGCCGTGCACCCTTTTCCCCATCTGCATTATATTAAACAGTATGCCAATGTATGTAAATGAGCCTGAAATTCAACTAGATGGAAGTATTTAAATATTCATAATCACAGGAGAGCGTATGCAAAGCAGGCTCTCGGCAGAATTGCGCTGCGGTCTCCAATAACAGCTGCGCTCGGGCAAAGACGCTTTAACGGATCTAATTCGATTATTAATGAAAACGTGGCCGGCGCCGGCTGCGTATTTGTTGATATTCCTGCCTGGGCGTTAACCTCTGCCGGTCGTTAAGCGCTTGCTTAATTCCTGTTGAACGGGAGGGTAGGCTGCAGGGGTGGGTGTTAATCGGCGCTAAATATTAGCATATTAAATTGGTTGTGAGCGGCGAGGCCGGTCGAAGTGAGGTGGATTCCAGAAGGTGTCCCGGGCGTGCGGGAGAGGACGCGGGAGGGATTTTGCCTCGCGAGAACCGCCCGTGGTGTCGGCGCTTGTTTTCCAGGGGTGGCTCTTACCTCCCTATGAACGTCGATATTCCCCCCCCCAGCTGATGGGAAGAGCGGGTCGTGAATATCCTAGTGATGAACTCCAAAAAAAGGCATGTTACGAGGCAAAGATTTAAATCGGTCCATTGGCTTTTTCAGCAGAAAAAGATGGATGGGGCGATTCTTTCCAGCTAATAGGGATGGGAAAGGAGTAAGAATTAATTCAGCTTTATCAAGCCGTGCTCGTCTTTTAAACGTGCCAATAACTGCGATGTTATGTTGGAGTTTTTGTCCTTTTTTTTTTATTTTTCCTCCCTTTTTTCCTGCCAGGAGATAAGAAGGAAGTCACAATTTAAAAATTGTAAAAGAAACAGAATGCGAGATAATAATATACTCTGCTTCCTTTCTTTTTTAATGATTCCAAACAAGCTATAATTGGTCCGTAAGTTGGCTGGAAAAGCCGCAGAATTGCACCTGCACTTCTAATGAGCTTTGCAATTACAGAAATAGTTTTCTTCCTTCTTTTAATTACGTAGCGACAAGGTTAAAGTTGCACCTGGGCTCCCTCTTATGCCACTTATTTCCTTGCTTTTTCACCCTGTCCCTAAAAAAAAACCCCAAAGTCCCTCTGAGCTGGCAGACAAGTCCCGGGGACCAGGGCAACAACATCGCGCAGCTCTGGGAATTAAAGCTATCGGTAGGATTCGGAGAGTCTCCGGGAGCACATTCCCTCTCGGAGACACCCAGAATTAAATCACCTCCTCGTCTTTCCAACTCTTTATTGCTTCCCCTGCAGCTCAAACTCTGCGCCGTTGCGGAGCGAGCAGGAGTTGAGGGCGCCGCCGTGGTCCCCGTTAGCGGCTGTGGACACCCCGTTGTCCCCGCAGGACGGTGCTGCTGCGGACGAGGTGGGTGCCGGCGGCTTACGTGCATCCTCATTTTTGGGACTCCCCGGGTGTCCCGAGGTCCTGGACGTGCCGGTGAGGGAGCTGGCGGCTCCCCTTGGAAATAGATCTGATTTTCAGAGCGGCGTGGTGGTGGGCCGAAGTCCTCCCTCCCCAGACCCTTTGGGGCCCAAAGGAGCGTGTGGCTCCGCACGCCGCTGGGACCTGCGGCCCCGGAGGGTGGGATGGGACCCCAAAGAGTGGGATGGGACCCGGCTGGGACCCCGGAGGGTGGGCTGGGACCCCCCCTGCAGCCTCAGAAGGTGGGCTGGGACCCTGCTGTGGCCCTGGAGGGTGGGATGGGACCCTGCTGGGACCCGAAAGGGTGGGCTGGGACCCCCCTGCAGCCTCAGAGGGTGGGCTGGGACCCTGCTGTGGCCCTGGAGGGTGGGATGGGACCCCACTGCGGTCTTAGAGGGTGGGCTGGGACCCCGGAGGGTGGGCTGGGACCCTGCTGGGACCCGAAAGGGTGGGCTGGGACCCCCCTGCAGCCTCAGAGGGTGGGCTGGGACCCTGCTGTGGCTCTGGAGGGTAGGCTGGGACCCCAGAGGGTGGGCTGGGACCCTGCTGGGACCCGAAAGGGTGGGCTGGGACCCCCCTACAGCCTCAGAGGGTGGGCTGGGACCCCGCTGTGTCCCTGGAGGGTGGGCTGGGACCCCGGAGAGTGGGATTGGACCCCACTGCGGCCTCAGAGGGTGGGAGGGGACCCTGGAGGGTGGGCTGGGACCCTGCTGCAGACCTGGAAGGTGGGATGGGACCTGGAGAGTGGGATGAAACCCCCCTGCAGCCTCAGAGGGTGGGATGGGACCTCGCTGGAGCCCCGGAGGGTGGGATGGGACCCCACTGTGGCCCTGAAGGGTGGGCTGGGACCCCGGAGAGTAGGATGGGACCCCGCTGCAGCTCTGGAGGGTGGGATGGGACCCCGCTGTGGCCTCGGAGGGCCAGCGGTCCTCAGCAGGCTGGGACCCTGCTGGGGACCTGGAGCGTGGGCTGGGACCCCGCTGCGGCCCCAGAGGGTGGGCTGGGACCCCGGAGGGTGGGCTGGGAGCCCAGCGCGGGCAGTGGGACGCGGGCCGGCAGGAGCGCGAGCGGAGCGGGCGTGCGGAGCTCAGCCTCCTGCATATTACGCCGGGGGCTGGATCTGAGGCTAATGCTATGCCAGGAAGATGGAGCGTCTTGAATTATTACTGTGGGTTCCCTGGGTGAAGGCAGCGCTGCCCCCGCCCAGGCCCCTGCCTCCAGCTCCCGCTTTAAAGCCTCGGAAAGTTTTTTTTGGGGTGGTTTAATCACTTTTTAAAAAGCCCCCAGCCCTGGCAGGGAGCGGGTTTGGCACCGGGGCTCTATCCCAAGCCATGGCCCTGGAGGAAAGTGGATAACGGGGCCAGGGGGGTGGAAGGGGGGGTGAAAGGGAACAAATTGAATCCTTTGTGCTGCCCCGGGGTGGTTCACGTTAATGTGGTGATTAATGTATTAATTTATGATGATGAAATGCTGTATTAGGGTTTTGATGAGGCGGCTCGGAGCTGGGGTCGGGAGGGCTGCTCCGGGCGTCACCTTGTGGGGTGCTGCAGAGCTGGGGGCTCACCCCCCCGGTACCCACGCCGGCAAAGTGGTGACACAGCGGCACCGGTGACCCCAAAGCTGGGGGGTGGGTGCTGGGAGTGGGGTTGGAGGGCTTTGGGGTTTGGGAGAGTCAAGGATTTAACAGGGCTGGGGTTTGGGGGGGGGGGGCTGGGGTTGGGGGTGTGGGGGTTGGGGGTGTGGGGTTGGGGGGACTCTGGCTTTGGGGGGTTTTGGGTTTGGGGGTGTCAGGGCTGGGATGGGGCTTGGGGCTCTGGCTTTGGGGGGTCTCTGTTTTGGGGGTCAGGACTGGTTCAGGGGTCTTGGGGCTGGGGGCTCTGGGTCTCGGGGGGGGGGGGGGGGTTTCAAGACCCCCAGGTCTCCGGCTCTGAGGGATCTCTGGTTTGGGGGTCTCAGGGCTGGAGTTGGGGGGGTCTCAGGGCTGGGGGCTCTGGCTTTGGGGAGGTCTGTGGTTCGGAGGTGTTGGGGCTGGGGGGTCTTGGGGCTGGGGGCTCTGGGGCTTGGGGGGGGCCTCAAGGGCTAGGGGCTCTGGCTCTGAGGGGTCTCTGCTTCAGGGGTGTCAGAGCTGGGGGGGGGTCTTGGGGCTGGGGTCTCTGGTTGTGGGGGGGTCTGTGGTTTGGTGGGGTCTCTGATTGGGGGGGGTCTCTGGTTCAGGAGTCTCAGCGCTGGGGTCTCTGGTTGTGGGGTTGTCTCTAGTTTGGGGGGCCAGTGGTGGTGGGGTCTCTGGTTGCAGGGGGGGTCTGTAGTGTGGGGGTCTCAGGGCTGGGGACTGTGGATTTGGGGGGCGGTCTCGGGGCTGGAGTCTCTGGCTGTGTGGGGGTACAGACAGGGTCCGGGGGGGTCTCAGGACTGGGGTCTCTGGCTGGGGGGGGGGGTGTCTGTGGTCCGGGGGGGTCCTCAGGGCTGGGGTCTCTGGCTGTGGGGGTGTCTGTGGTTCGGTGGGGTCTCTGCAGGGGGGGGTCTCTGGTTCGGGGCTCGGGGACTGTGGCTTTGGGGGGGCGTCTCAGGGCTGGGGTCTCTGGCTGTGGGGGGCTGTCTGTGGCCCAGGGGGGTCTCAGGGCTGGGGTCTCTGGCTGGGGGGAGGGTGTCTGTGGTCCGGGGGGGTGTCTGTTTTTGGGGAGGTCTCTGGTTCGGGGGTCTTGGGGCTTGGGGACTGTGGCTTTAGTGGTGGGGGGTGTCTCAGGGCTGGGGTCTCTGGCTGTGGGGGGGTCTGTGGTCGGGGGGGGGGCCGTGCGCCCCCGGCGGCGGCGGGCAGCGCGGCAGCCCCGCGGATGCGGCAAAGGCCTGCGCATAAATTATGTTCATGACGCAGCAGCTAAAAAATCCCCCCGGAGGAGGCGGTGGGGGGGGGGGAGAAAGGGGGGGGGAATAACCACCAAAACCACTCAACCCCACGGAAAAAAAAAGCCACCCCACAACCCACTCTCCCCCCACAAAAACCACCCCCCGAGGGCGTCCTGCCCCCCCCCCCCAACCCCGGGTACGGGGGTCCCGGGGCCGCTCCCCGCCTCCCTCCCCCCCCCCCCCCCCCCCGCCTCCCTCCCCTTTGTGCCGCCGCCGCCGCCGCTGTGAGATGAATTTTTAATTATTCCCCGGCAGAGGAGAAGGCGCGGAGCAGCGCGGAGCGGCGCGGATCTCCCCCCCCTTCCCCGGCCCCGGTCCCCCCCCCCCGGCCCGGCGGCGCGGTGAGTGCGGGGCCGGAGCGGGGCCGGGGCCGGGGCCGGGCGGGGGGCGGCGGGCCCCGCCGCGGTGAATATGCAATGCCGTAATTAGCATAATTTATATATTTATGATAAAGAGTGATGGGGGGGAAGCGGGCGCGGAGGGGAAAACGGCGGAGAGCGGGGTGCAGCGCTGGGGGGGGGGGGGGGGGCACCGGGATTTTATTTTTTTGGGGGGGGGGGAGGGATATACCTGGATTTTTTTTTGGGGGGAAAAGGCAGGTTGGGGGTTTGGGGGGGCATCGGGATTAAGGGGGGGGCCAGCCGGACTTGGAGGGGGGGGGTGTCACTGGGTTTGGGGGGGTTTGTAAATTGGGGAGAATGGGAGGGGGACGCACACTTAGAGTGGGGGTGCAGATGGGGGGCAGCAAGGGAGTGATGGGGGGCACCGGAATGGGGGGGGGTAGGATTAGGGGGTGCCAGGGGCGATCACGGTTAGGTGGAGGTCCCTGGGGGGACCCCAAGCTGGGGGTGTCCAGGGAAAGGGGGAAAGAGGGGGGCTGGCGAGCCCCAGGGTGTGGAAAGGGGGTGACTGCCCTAGGGGGGGCTCCGGGGGGGGACAGGAGAAATTGGGGGCTGTGGGAGATGGGGTTTGGGGCACAGGAGAGGAAAAACAGGGCTGGGGGTGGACAGTGCTGGGGAGGGGGGGCAGGACAGGGGGACAGTGTTGGGGTCCTACCGGGGGATGGCAAAGGGACCCCCCCGCGGGGTGGAAGATGAGGGAGTGGCGCTGCCCGCGGGGTGCAGGTGCAGGCAGGATTGGGGTGCCCTGGGGGCTCCGGGGGGTGGGCAGAGCCCCGGGGGGGGGGGGACGGCTGCTGCAGCTGGGGGGGGTGGATGGAGAGTAGGGCTGGGGGGGTACAAGGGCATTTTGGGGTGCGCTGGCATGGTGTGGGGCTGGGCATGGGGTGCTGCAAGGGTTTGGGGGGGCTGTGCAGCCCTGCTGGGGGGGTCACTGTCCTGGGGGCAGCTCCCGTGACCACTCTGAGCCCCTCGGTGTGTGTTTTGGGGGGGGGACACCTTCCCCGGGCACTGCAGAGCCCCGGCTGGCAGGGGTCCGGCAGCGCAGGGGCTGGGGGTCTTTATGGGGTACGGTGGACCTCAACCGTCTTGGGGGGTGGAAATGCGATGGGGGGGCTGCGTTCGCTCCTTTGCTAGGGAGTAGGGGGGGACGACTGTCCCCCGCCTTGGACCCGTCCCCCTGCAGCTGCGGCCATCTCGGGGTTGGGCTTCAGCCGATGGACCCCCTTTAATAAAGGGGCGATGAGGGGCAGAGCGCTGCCCCCCCCGCCATTGCCTTTCAGAGGACCGTAGGCTCAAGGTGGGGGTGGGGGGCAGGTCCTGTGCCCCCCCAGATCCCACTGCGATGTCTCTCTCAGATGTCCTGGGCCCTCCAGGTGGCTTCCAGCCCCCGGCGGGGCTTTGGCGGGACGGAGGGTGGTTGATGCTCTGGGCGCTATTTCGGGGGGGGACAGATGGGAGTTTGGGAGATGGGAAATCTCCTCCTGGTTTTGCCACCCTCGTCTGGCGTGACCTTGGGAGGTGAACTTAATCCCGTCTCCTCTCTAATGGGAATAAAAATACTTTCCCATCTCTCCCGAAAAAGGAGCAGATTCCTGGGAAGTCGCCATAAGCTGATCCGGCTGCTCCCAGTGCCGGAGACTGGGATGAACTGGCCTGGGTTTGCCTTGCGGAGAAGACGAGGGGAACGCCATCCTCCTTGGCATGGCCACACGGGCGGGAGGTTTGGTTCGGGATCAGGCTTTTGGCCCCCCCCAAAAACCCCCATGGAGGTGGGAAGCGAAGGAAAAATGAAGGGATTCAACCGAGGCCGCGCAGCCCCGGCGGAAGCAGAGTGGGATGCAGCATCCCGTGGCTCTGCCCTCCCTCCAGCGGGGCACGAAGGCATTTTAGGGCAATAGTCACCAAAAGCAGTAAAACCACACCATGGCTGGGATAATTTTTTTTTTTTTTTTAAAACGGTGCAAAGAGGATTTTGCCAAATAACGGAGTTAAACGGCCAAACTGGCAGGGAACCCTGGCCAACTGGTTTGGGGTTTCCCCCACCCATTTTTCCAAGCAGGTTTTGGGACCCTCGGCAGGGTTTTTCCCTTGCCCGGGCAGCAGACGCTGGGATGAAGCGATTAAAAGCGGTATTTCTGCCCGGGATGGGGGTGCCGGAGCGAGCTGTGCTTGCACCGGGGCTCGTCCCTGGCAGCTTTACGCAGGCTGGGGCCAAATCGATGCCAACCGACCTCTCCATCTCCTGCTCCCATGCCCTTGGCATCTCTCGAGTGAGATAATCCAGGCTGGGAAGCGCCCGCTACGTGTTGGTGGCTCCGTTTTCTCCATGGATGCAATGTGCATTCCCTTCCTGAGCCGGCTCCGGTCCCGGCAGGCTCCCCGCAGCCCCGCATCCAGGCTCAACACAACCCCTCCATTTGCTTGGAAAACTTTAGGATCATCCCCGAGCGACCCCGGCTGCGCCTTTTCACTGGTGCTGGGAGAAGAGTTGGGCCAGTAAATGAGTTTTCCCGGACTCTCCTTTGGGATTCAGCCGCCCCAGCCCTGGCACGGGGTTTTCCGGGCATGAAGTTGGCTCAGCGCTGTGGATGAGGAACGCTGGGGAGTTGCCGTGTCTCCTCCAAAAGCCTCCCAGCAGAGAAAAAACCCCTCTGTCTTAAAGATTTCACCGTCCTGCCAGTACGGAAGCCGCAAGCGTTCCCTTACAAGCCCAGATCTTCAGGAATTTTACAGCTGGCTGTAAATCCGTGCTCCGCAAGGCTTTACATCACCCGTGTGCAGTCCTGTGCCCGCACCCCAAGCCCTCCTGTGGTACCACGCCGGGGAATTTGGTGCAGGGCCAAAAAGAATGGGGAGAAAATGGGGTAGGAAGGAGATTTCCATCGTTTTGCGGCTTAGCGGAAAGGTTTTGCTGCAGAGGTTGGGGCTGGCCAGTTCGGCTCCTCTCCCAGCAGGAGAAAATGCCCGGTTTTCCTTTTTCCTGCTCGTTGGCGGAGGGTGAGCTCGGGCGCAGGGATGCTCGCCCCGGCCGCGCGTCTCCCTCGGAGATGGATGGATTTGACTCTGCCGGCAGCAATGCGTCGCATCCCGTCCCCTGCCTCAGTTTCCCCATCACTAAACGCAGCGAAGTCTTAAAAGCGATACAGTTTAGAAGGAGAAAAAGGCATTTTAAGAGGGAGGTTGACTTGTGAGGAGGGGAAAAAAAACCTCACAAACTGCTCGGCTGCCCTTGGCTCCAGGTCTCCGCCACTGTGACACCTGCAAGTAGGCTTTGAAAAATAATTCCCGCGGATGGCGTCGTTTCCAGCCCGTATCTTTCCGCTCCGAACGTGGTGGAAAAAATAAATGTTGAGACGGCGGCGAGGGATGCTCAGGGCTGCGTTGTTGCCGTAACGCTTCGTTTCCAGGGAGCGGGACCCTGACTTGGACCCGTCCCCCTCCGCGTCGGTGACGGCTTTGCCGGGGGGATTCGGGGGTGTCCCCTGTGCGTTGGCCCGCGTGCCCCGCGGGGGTGCGGGTGTGCAGAGCCCCCGCCGGGCCAGAACCGGCTTCTTTTAGGGCTCCTCTGCCTGAAATTGGTGTCTGCTTCAGACTCTGCAGCCTGGGATCGGGGCCTGCATCCCAAGGAATTCATCCAGGGGAATGACAGCGAGTAATTAGCGCCATGTCGCCACGTCCAAAACATCTTCTGCGCGGAGCAGGTTTAATTAACCTCTTCGAGTTTCTCACCTGTGGCGAGTTTGTTCAAACTTCGATTTCCACCCACTTGGGATCCAAGTGGCTACATCTCTGACTCATCAACACTTGTAATTAACACGGCAATTATATTCACAGTGAGACTCGGAGCATCTTAAATTATCCTTCCCTTCCCCCCACCACCCCTTTTTTTTTTTTTTTTAAATATTATTATTATTATTTTGTGCATTTCATTTCCTTGCCGCCATCTGTTGCGAAATGGCTGTCTCCTTGCTGCGTGCACTTAACACCACCATCTGGACAAATTATTTGTCCCATTAATTGCACCAAAAAAAAAAAGAAAAAAAAAGAAAAAAGAAAAAAAAAAAAAAAGAAAGTGCGAAGAAACGAAATGAAATGGTACAGCCGACCTGCTGAAGGAGAAGCAGCCCACTCCGAAAAGCCGAAGCACGCCGCCAAACTGCATCCAGCCTGACGTTCTGAAATGTCTGGTTAATGGTCTGGCGCGCTAATTGGTCTCTTTGCACGGCACCGAGGAAAAAAACCCCAATCTTTCTTTTTCACTCGGCGTTATTTCTCTCCTCTTCCCCCACGGGGCAGGCCTGAATCTCCAGCTTGCGGGGGGATAAATCCGGCGGAGCAGGGATGTTATTGCCCTCTTCAGGTTTTCGCCGCTCCAGTCGTGTTGGAATAAATCCGTGGCTCCCAGAGAGGCTTTTTAACTGGGGCTGGGATGGATGGGGATGGGTAACGGTGAGGTCTGGTGTTTGCAGCGGCGTTGGGCGCTCCTTACGTCGGCAAACTCCGAGAAAACCCAACACCTGCGTTAAATTTCCGGTGGCGCAGGCTTTGGGGGTGGCTCGGCCATTCAGCTCTGCTTCCCGAAGCTCTTTGGCAGTGCCGAGGAGCAATAAGGGAGGAATTCCGTCGTGATGATGGGGATGCCTTTTGGGTTATCCCCTCTCGCCCGGAGCCTGGGATCCTTTCGGGGGAGCGCGGGGGTCTGGGAATTGTAGAGAAGCGGTTAAAAATGCTGGTGTCCCCTTATCTCTTGTGCCAACCTCGTGGGTGGAGATGGAGGTCGGCTGGAGAAGCAGCCGAAGGAGGAAGTTTTGCAGCGTCAGGACAGTCCTGTTTGGGCTAAAGATTGCGGGAATGGGCAGAAAATAACGGTTTTGGCACAGAATGTTGTAGGTCGCGGTGCTCGGAGCGAGAGCTTTTGCTTGATTCTCCGTGAAATGAATAATGAAAGTTTACACCCCTGGATACGATAGTGAGCTTAATGAAGAACATGGTAAACATATATGACTGTAGTACTCGGCTCTCCGCTCAAATCATGTTAAACGTCACCCCGGAGAGGGGAACAAGTAAGATTAGGGTACAAAGGACATTGAGGGAAGTATCTCCGACGGAGAGGAGAGACCAGAGACCGGGAAGAGGCAGCGGACAGGCTCCGCTCCTCTTCCTCCACCCAGACGCCTTCTGGGTGAGCGTTTTTCCTTCCCCTCTTGGGGAGGAACCCCCGGGACAGCGCTGATTTTGCCGGCGCTACCATCATGTATTAGCGCCATTGCGGCTCGTGCGTTCATCGGCAGCGATTCCGAATCTGTTCCTATCTGTCGCTTCCATAAATCATCTGTTTTTCAACTTTGCCGAACTGTCTCACTGGAAGCCCTTGGCAGGGTTTGGAAACAGGCAGACCTCGAGCTGTCTCGGCGAAAGTCCCTGGAGGGGGTCTGGGAGACAAACCACAAAATGGGGTTTTATGTATTATATACTTTATATATAATAATATATACTCGTAACGTGACAACTCGGCACCGAGACAGCTCTCGTTTTCCTTTCCCCACAGCCTAAACCCGGAGTGCCGCAGCCCGTCCGGAGGAGCGGGAGGCTGCAGCCAGCCCCATCTCCTGCCGGGAGCGTTCCTTCACCCCGGAGCTGACAGTGAGTGAGTCCCGGGGCTGCCAGTGCCTCTTCCCACGCTGCCCTGGAGATCCCGGCGGCCTCCGCCATCCTGCAGGATTCCAGCTACAGGCAGCGACCCCATGCTCCCCGTCCACTCCAGGCTCCGCTCCCCGCTGGCTCCGTGGGTGGTTTTGGGTTGTGGACGTGCCCCAGCGGCGCAGGACGGGTGCCCCTGCGGACCGAACAGCCCCTTGGCCATCCCTTCTCTTCCAACGGCTGTCACCGTGCCCTCGCCCACCAGTTTGGGATCCCAGTTTGGGCTCAACTGCCCATTCTAATGAAGACCCCCCATGTGACAGGCACAGGGGGAGCTGGGGAGGGGTCCCTGGGGCAGAGACAGTGGCGGGGAGGTGATGGGACGAGCACAAAGAGCTTTCCCACCTCACCCAGGCTCAGGTGTAGGAAAAAGCTGCCACAAGACCCTGGGGGGGGGGGTTGCTCCTTGTCAGCAAATCCCCAGGGGCTGCTCTGCCCGTGCCGGGACCCACCCGGGCCAGCGGGGTGCGGTGATGCCGCGGGGAGACAAAATGATAAATAGCAGCTCCCTGGAGCACATGGATCACATCCCATGGGGTTCATTCAGCAGGATGGAGGGTCGGAGTTCCCCCTGCGCCCCCAACAACCCTCCCCGTTGCCAGCTCCTCTCCAGCGGAGTTCAGGAAGCTCCTCTGGAGCCTTTTCCTTCCCCTCGCTCGCTCTTCTTGCAGCGGGACGCTTTGCACCTTTATTTTGCTGGTTTCCCTGCACTGCCGGCCCCGTGCAGGCAGCACAGATATCCTTTGCTCCGGCTTCCTCGCTGTTTGCCGGGCTCTGGCTGCTGGAAAGCTCATTAACTTTTAATAATGCCAGCTGCCTGCGTAAGCCGCTCGCTCGGCCCTTCCTCTCTTCTCTGTTGCACTAGAATAAATTGTTAATTAAACGGTGCACCGGCATCCCGAGGTGTTTGGCTGCTCTGAAGCGAAGGCCAGGTTTTAAAAATTGACAGCAGCTACTGGAGATCAGTCACCGGCTGCTCTAAAAGTCCTCGCTGAAGCTGGCAAAGGGGACGGTTCTGGGTCCCGCGTGGATTTTTGGGTCGAGCCTGGCAGGGGGAGAGCTGTGGCGAGCGGCTGGTGAAGCAAATAGCCCCATCTCTGCCGGGACCCCAAGCATCGCTTCACTGCGGATAATAAATACCGAGCGGTGTGTGCAAAAGCCAGCCTAAGGGAATCAGATGCTCGGCCCCTGTTGAGTTTCAAATGAGAATTCGGCTCTTAATTCAATTTAGGCCGCTTTGGATCAACAGGATCCAAATAACTGTGTTTACTAATTGCATACAAACGCCAGCTCCGTCTCGGGATACGCTCGGTGGCCTCAGCAGGAGCCCGGTGGCTTCTGAGATGCAGAGTAATGATAAAGGGCTGGTAAAACGGCGCGGGGGGATGTTTCCAGGATGCTGGAAGTGCCTCCCGGGCTGGCGTGACAGGCCGATGTATGGCAGCGGAGCAGAGCGGCAGGGGATGCCCGCGCTCTTCTGGATTCCCTGGCAGAAGGAAAAGCCGATGGATGAGATGCATTAACACAAGTTTGGGGCTGAAATTCCCTTTCGGATGAGTTGTGAGCCCAGGGAGGCTCTGCCCATGTTTAACACGCTTGGATTTGTCGAGCTTGCCCAGGGCTGAGCTGGCTGGTCCGTGTGACGCCGACGTCCCCGGTGGGGCAGAGACAGGATCAGGCCCAGCACGGAGGTGGTGGCACCCAGGCTGGAGGGGACCGGGCCCTGCCCAACGTTTTGGGATGGCTCGTGGGGTCCGGCTGCCACCTACCAGCGCCAACATGCCCCCAGGCTCCGGAGCAGTTACACAAACAAGGACACTTTCGCACACGCATCGAGTAATTTTGAATGTCATCCAGGCTGGCTGGTTAAACGCCTCCCCGAGACATTCCTAATAAAAAATTCATAAGCCTCTTATAAAGGCAATTATGCTCCTGCAAGGCAGCGAGGGGACAGTACGTGACCAAATGAGTTAATGAAGGGAGTTGGGAGAGGAAGAGGTGCCTTCCAACAGGTGGGCCGAGCCCCTTCCCTCCATGGAAGACTCATTTCACCAGCTTGATGAAGTATCCCCATCAATTCAGGTTCCCCTCGGGAAAGAGCAGATTGACTTTTCTACTTCTTGTGGCCGGTGTCGGGGGCTTGGGAGAGCTGTGAAGTGTCACATGGAGATTTTGGGGACCCGCTCTGGGCTTCAAATAGGGAGCATGGGCAGTTTCACCTGGGTTTTGCCTGTTTTTTTAGGGTTTTTAAAGCAGGTCTGGGAGCTGCACCCTCATCTCCCAAAGGGACAGGGAAGAGGGAAAGGCTTGGCCCATGGAATAACCCTGCCCGTGCTCTGCCGCTTGTATATTTGATGCTCACCCAATAAATTATGCCAACCCACATCCATGACCTCTTTGCCGAGAGGATGGGAGGTGGTGGGAGGTACCCGAGACACCGGAGCCCCCCCGGGGAGGAGCGTGCGTCCCCGCGGTGTGGGGCAGGAGGGCATGAGCAGGCTCTGCGCTGCCCCGAATGGCAGCCGGGGGGGCCAGCAGGGTGGGAGAGGCAGGTGGAAGAGCCGGAGGGGAGCAGGGAGGTGGTGGGAGAGACTAGGTTTGGTGGAACTGGCGTGTGACCCCCCCGAGCCGCTCGCTGGGTCGGTGACGGACGCTCTCGTGTTTCCCCACTTGCAGCATGTGGAAGGTCTGAGCCCTCTCCCACCTTCGCCGGGACACCATGGACACCGAGGCCGTGCAGCCCCAGGAGGCTTCGCTGACGGTCAACGAGCAGGTACGACCATCGCCGGCTCCCTCCCCGCTGCCCCCCACAACCGGGAGCGCCAAGGAGTGGGGAGCTGGGCTTCAGCAACAGCCTGAGCCCCATTGCGTGGGGTGAAAACCCGCCTTGTGCCTGCCCCACGCTCACAACCGGCCTGTTTGCCCCCACGCTTGGGCACGCAGATGTTCGGCTCCATCTTTTGGAGCTTGGCTGCCTCGTCTTGGGGTGGTTTTTAATGACGAAGAGGAGGGGCAAGGTCCCCGTCCCGGCGGCCCGGCTGTTTGCAGGAGATCTTTGCTGCAGGGTTTGGCTGCCTGCAGCCGCGGGGGAGCTGGAGGGGGAGCTGGTATTTCTGCTCGTCGCTCCCCGCGCGTCCCCGAGCAACGTCACACGGGGCAAATCGTATCGTGATTCCGAGGGCTCGCCCGACCCCGGGTCAGAGCTGTGGGGCTGTAGATAAACGCTCGCTCTGGTGCTGCCGATGGGGTGCTGCCAGCTCTGCCGGGGCCGCTGCAGCCACCGACAGCTGTCTTCTACCTGCCGAGGATGTCATTTATCAACGCGTGTGGAGCTGGGGTTACCAGGGCCCAGAAGCTGCTGATTAACTAAAGCAGCGAGGGGCTGGCGGGGCTGCCATCCCCCCGTCCCGTCCCTCTTTGAGGGGACGGTGTGGGCTCTGCTTGGTTTGTTTTAAGGGTCACCCAAAGCCGTGTCCCGTGGAGCTGGGGGGAGCTGCTTCGCTCTGCCCTGGGGTGCGTGGCCCCGGGGACACCCCCGTGGGGTCGGGTGCCTGGAGCTGATGGACGTTCTGGGGTGTATTTGCAGGTTATTGTCATGTCCAGCCATGAAACCATCCGAGTGCTGGAGGTCGGCGTGGATGCCCCGCTCCCGGCCGAGGAGGACCGGAAAGCTGTGGAGATGCCACCAGGGGAGGTAGCGCAGGGCTCCCCAGGAGAGACGGGCCCCCCGGGCAGAGAGGACGTCCCACCCAGCACCCAGAGCTCCTGCAGCGGGGAGACAGCCGGTAAGACACCTTCCTTCCCCGGGACTCATTCCCTGGGCTGCCCCTGCTCCCTCCATCCCTGCAAGCGAAGTTGAGCTCCAGACTGCAGGGTCGGAGCTGGGAGGACGAGCTGTGCCCATCCCGCTCCGGAGCACCCCCGTCCCCAGCTCCGGAGTTAGCAAAACCTATTCCTTCTCTGGGAGCTGATGGGGAAAAGCGTCCTGCACCGAGGACGGCCCTCGAACACCTGCTTAAAAAGGAGAGGACACTTGTGGGTGAGGTGTTCTGCTGGAGCTGGGTTTTCCTGCGGCCACGCAGAGCAGGGGCTTGGGTTTCCTCTCCCAAGGGCGCATCCCTTCTCACTCTGGAAAAAGCCTTTGGGTAAATCCTGCTTTATTCCTCGCTGCTTTTTGGCCAGCACCACAATCCTCCTGCAGATCCATCCGGAATCTGCCTCCAAGCTGCCCTCTCCTGTCCCCTCTCCTGCCCCTCTGGTGCTTTATTCATTAATAGGACTTTTCTCTGGCTGTCACCCCCGTGACACAGAGCACAACCAGATCCCCCTGCTTTTTCCGGAATTAAATGGGCAGGAGTGTAGCTTGTTTGAGGATGGTTGGGAAGAGGAGGAGGCGAGCGTCCCTCCGACGCTGGGGGATGCTCCGGTCCTGCTGGTGCACGCTGGAGGGGAGGAAAAGCACGTCAGGATACACAAAACCCATGGGAACTGGCAGCGTCGCTGCCCCGTAGCACGCTCTCTGCGATTTGGGAAGTGCTGGGTGTTACCTGCGCTGGGGTTTGGTAGGAAATTTAAAAAAAAAGAAAAAGAAAAAGAAAAAAAATAGGCTTTTTTTAAATCTTCCAGACCTGTAGTTATTTCTGGGCGAGGAACCAAAACCCGAGAAACGTCTGGCTCTTTGCTGAGAAAAGCATTTATTTGGCAAAAGGTGGGGGGGGGGGGGATTTTTTGCCAAAGGAAAAGGCAGGAAAAGGGTGTTTTTCTTTTCACAAAAATAGAAGAGGATTAAGTGGATTTTATACTCGAGGGTTGCCATTATTAGAAGTTGAGCAGAATAAATACAAGAGGTTGCTAAAAACCCAAGTAATTACTTTTGCAGTTAATAAATATGGATTAGGAGCAAGGTTTCCTCTCCCTCGGATGTTCACAGTAACTAGGAAATACGAATATATTGGGTGAATTTGGGCGGAGGGTTGAAAGACACCACACGAAGCTCAGCCTGTGGGGGACCCCCCCTCTGCCGGGCAATCTCGGTTCCTTCCCTTTCCAGCTCCCCATTCCCGGGGGGAGCGGTTCGGGGGCTGACACCGCTTGAATTGCTGCTAATTTTGGAGCCGGCAGCTGGCGGAGGAAAATACCTCCATACCTCCTGCTCCACCCGGCAGCCTGAGAGAGGCGCAGGCAGCCCGGCGAACCGCTGACACGCAGCTGCTCCTTTTTATCCCCTCAACCCCCCCATTTCCCACACTTGTTCCTCCCCAAATCACCCAAATTCTCCCTCCTCTGCCTCCTCCCTAAACCATCCCATGAGAAGCCCCCGAACGCCCTTCCCCTGCGTCCCGAAACCTGGGCAGTGACCGCCCCCTTGGGGATTGCTGCTCCCCAGGATGCCCCACGCTGGGTTTCCCATGGGGCTGCAGCTCCCCCCGCCCCAGCACCCCCATGGGAGGGTGTCCCTTCCCTGGGTGTCTGTAATTTGGGTGCCCCCCACCCTCACCCCCATCTTCCGCGCGGACGAGCTGCTGTCGCTCACCCGATGGCCATTTCTCCAACCCTTTCTCCTCTGCCCTTCCCCAGGCAAAGCCAAACCGGCCACCGGAGCGTCCCCCAGCACCGTCCCCTCCCTCGGCACCTTCAGCCACCCCACGAGCCAGCAGCCGCAGACCTTGGCCCCGCTGGCCGTGCAAGCCACCCCGCAGGTAACTACCCCGCAGCCGCGGAGCGGGACGGGATGGGGGGGGCGAGGGATGGGGTGGAAACCGGGGGGGGACATGGCGGGGACCCCCGGGGAGGCGTCCGCTTGCTACCCGAGGGCAGAGAGGACGGCTGGTGGCACGGGGTGTAGGACCTACGCCCCGAACCAAGGCGGTTTCCCTCTGCTGGGCGCCCTCGCCACGGGCCTTGCGCCGCTGAGGTGCTGCCAGAGACGCGTCGGGGGGTTTGCGAGGAAGGTGTGGGGGGGATCCCCCCCCCCCGCCCCCCATCTCCCCACGGAGACGGGGCTCCGCGGAGCTGGGAACCCAGCTGCTGAGAGGGGAGGGACCCCGGGCCGCCCGGCCGCCGGGTCTACGCGCCCCTTTACAAAGACTTATGCTCCGCTGATGCTGTCTGCAGTGGCGTTGATTTTTGTTCTTTTTTAAATCTTGTTTACTTTTGCAGGTCTTGACTCAGGAAAACTTAGCAACAGTTGTGACAGGAGTAATGGTTCCAGCAGGGACAGTTACTCAACCTCTTCTTATCCCCATCAGTATTGCAGGTCAAGTGGCAGGTCAGCAGGGGCTGGCTGTGTGGACATTTCCTACAGCAACGGTCGCTGCCCTTCCCGGATTGACGGCTGCTTCTCCTACAGGGGGAATTTTCAAACCGCCTATAGCCAATTTGCAAGGTAACCCGTGCTCTTCTGCTTCGCAGCCACCTTAATTCATCCTCCCCCCAGCACCCCCCGGGTTTGTGCCGGAGCCGGGCCCTTCTCTCCAGGAGGGGTCTGAAACGGTGATAAATTTGGGGGTTTCGTTGCGGCTCCTGGAGTACAAAAGGGTGCCAGGAGCGTGGGGGAAGAGGAAAGGCAGGATGAGGGTGGCGAGGGGGAGGAAGGCAGCAGACGGGGATGGGGTGTGAGGTCCAGGTTGGATGTGGGGCTCTGGGAATGGCACCCCATTGCAGCGGGGTGCGAGAGCAGGGGGGTCCAGCGCCTCCCCAGGATTCCCGCTCTTCCCTGTAAGAGGGAATTGTCTCCTCTTGAGCTCCCATGAGGGAAGGAGCCTGTCCCAGGAATGATTCTTAGGGGAGATGACGGCCCCCCAGAGGTGCCCCCCCACCCTCTGTGCTGGCAGTTTGGGGTGGACCCAGCGCCCCGTGGGGGCAGGATGAGTCTGGCTGTAGCGGAGGGGCTCGGCTCTAAGGGGCTGAGAGGGCCTTTTCGCTGCCATAACACGCGCACGTGGAGATGAATCACCTGGCGATTGGGTTCTTTTCGGGAAGGGGCAGCGAGGGATCGGGGGGACACTGAGCTCAGGGTCTCCCCGACGTCCCTCTCTTCCCCCGGCTCACGCTCTCTCCGTCTCTTTGCTCCGCAGCCGCTGCTGTGCTGAACACAGCCATCCAAGCGCCGGTGCAGCCTGCCCAGCCGCTGCAGGCCGCCGTCCAGCCCCGGGCCCCCCTCCAGCCCCCCGGCGTCTTCCCCGCTGCGCCCGGCCAGCCCCCCATCCTGCCACAGCCCCCAGCAGCCCCCACGCCGCCCGTGGCCAAGCCCTTAGAGACGCAGACCCAGATCACCGTCCAACCTGCCGGATTTGCCTTTAACCCTGGCATAGTAAGGACCTGGCAGCTCGTGGCGCGGAGCCGGGCGAGTTCGGGATCCGTTCCCCTTTCTCCGGTGCCTTACGTGGCTGCAGAGAGCGGCGAGAAGTTGTCCTTCCCCGAGGGACGAAGCGCTCTGGTTCTGCCATCGTCTCCTGGGGGATCATGCAGGATCCCAGCCTCAGTTTCCCCATCCCTGGCAAAGCACGAGTGACCGAGCAGGAAGCTTTGCTTTGGGCAAAAATCTAAAGGATGGATTTAAGGACGTCAAGAGACTGCGTCCCATCGCGGCGGCGAGGCAGGAGTCACCCTGCCACGGGGAAGGGGGTGGCCAGCTGTGCGCGGGGGGGCCGCGGTGGCCCTGGGGTGCCACCCAGGTCTCTGACCCCCGGCTTTCGGTTCTCCGCAGATCAGCGCGGCTTCTCTCGGGGGCCAAACCCAGCTCCTGGGCTCCTTGGCGGCCGCCCCCGTGATCGCTAACACCATCTCCAGCGTGCAGGGCATCACGGGCCAGATCCTGACCAACGCCCAGGGCCAGGTACCGCTGCGGGGGGGACCTGCCTTTGCGAACCCACGGCCGGCTGCCCCACCCCCGGCTTGTTTCTCCTGGGTGAGGAGGGTCTGGACGCAGCCAGCGCGTCCCCCCCGCCCCTGGGGAAGGCTGTTTGCAGGATGCAACCCCCCAGCCCTGGCTCTCCTCCCTTCGCCCAGGTGATCGGGACCCTGCCATGGGTGGTGAACCCCCCCGGGATGGCGGCCAGCCCTGTCCCGGCCGCGCTGCCGGCCCAGAACCTGCAGGTACAGACGGTGACGCCCCAGCTGCTGCTCAATGCCCAGGGCCAGGTCATCGCCACGCTGGCCGGCAGCGCCATCCCGGCGGCCGCCATCAAGAAAAGTGGCACCCCCGAGCCCCCCACCAAGAACGAGGTGAGCGACGGGCACGGGGCTGGCGGCCGTGTGGCCAAAGGGCTGGCAATGTCCCCAGCTGTGTAGCTGTGGGAGCACCCAAGCATCTTTGGGACACGCTGCCCTACTTTGGGACCCGGCCACATTGCTTTGGGAGCTCGTGACCACCTGTGGGACCCAACCACGTTGTTTTGGGAGCATGTGAGTGGTTTTGGGACCCGGCTGTGTGGCGTTGGGACCCAGCCACGTTGCTTTGGGAGCCCGTGAGCATCTTTGGGACCCAACCATGTTGTTTTGGGAGCACACGAGCATCTTTGGGACCTGTCCATGTGGCTTTGGGACGCAGTCACGTTGCCTTGGGAGCACGTGAGTGTCTTCGGGACCCAACTATGTGGTTTTGGGAGCACATGAGCATCTTTGGGACCTGACCGTGTGGCTTTGGGACCCAGCCAGGTTGCTTTAGGAGGACATGAGCATCCTTGGGACCCAGCCACGTGGCTTTGGGAGCCCGTGAGCATCTTTGGGACCCAACCATGTTGTTTTGGGAGCATGTGAGCATCTTTGGGACCTGGCCGTGTGGCTTTGAGACCCAGCCAGGTTGCTTTGGGAGCTCATGAGCACCTTTGGGACCCAACCACGTTGTTTTGGGAGCACGTGAGCATCTTTGGGACCCAGCTTTGTGGCATTGGGACCCAGCCACGTTGCTTTGGGAGGACATGAGCATCCTCGGGACCCATCCGTATGGCTTTGGGACCTGTCCGTGTGGCTTTGGGACCCAGTCACGTTGCTTTGGGAGCATGTGAGCATCTTTGGGACCGGGCCGCATGGCTTTGGGACCTGGACACGTGGTCTTGGGAGCACACGAGCATCTTTGGGACCTGTCCGTGTGGCTTTGGGACCCGGCTGTGTGGCTTTGAGACCCAGCCAGGTTGCTTTGGGAGCTCATGAGCACCTTTGGGACCCAACCATGTTGTTTTGGGAGCACATGAGCAGCTTTGGGACCCGGCTGTGTGGCTTTGGGACCCGGACACGTTGTTTTGGGAGCACGAGTGGCTTTGGGACCCAGCCATGTTGTTTTGGGACTCAACCACGTTGCTTTGTGAGCACATGAACATCTCTGGGACCTGGCCATGTGGCTTTGAGACCCAACCACATTGCTTTAGGAGGACATGAGCATCCTTGGGATCCAGCCATGTGGCTTTGGGACCAAGATGTGTGGCTTTGGGACCCAGCCACGTTGTTTTGGGAGTATGTGAGCACCTTTGGGATGTGGCCACATTGCTTTGGGAAACAACCACCTTACTTTGGGAGGATGTGAGCATCTTTGGGACCCAGCCATGTTGCTTTTGGAGCATGCGAGCGTCTTTGGGACCTGGCCGTGTGGCTTTGGGACACAGCCACCTTGCTTTAGGAGGACATGGGCGTCCTGGGGACCCAGCTGTCTGGCTTTAGGACCTGGCCACGTTGCTTTGGGAGCCCATGAGCATCTTTGGGACCTGGCTGTGTGGCTTTAGGAGCACATGAGCATCTTGGGGACCCACCCATGTTGCTTTGGGATGTGGCCACATTGCTCTGGAAGCATGTGAGCACCTTTGGGACCCGGCCACGGTGTTTTGGGAGCCCATGAGCATCTTGGGGACGTGACCCTTCCTGCCCCATGGGGGTCCCACTCTCTGCGCCCACCACATCTCCCAGCTGGGGTGGGACATGACCAGGCCTCACCTTGGCATGAGCCGAGGTGCTGGTCACCCCCAAACCTACATCATGGGGACAGCCCAAACCCTGTATAGAATTGTCACGGCCCCATTCCCAGCATGGAGCTGGGTGGTTTCCAGTGTCACCTCTCCGTCCCAGCCTGTCTCACCTCCACCGTCAGCAAAAGCACGGTGGTGGATGGGGCCGGTGGGCAGGGAGGAGCCCGGCCGTGGGGCTGGAGGTGGGGTAGCCCCCGCTCGGGGGTGCTGACCCTCCCCTCTGCCCCAGGTCCAGCCCATCCAGCCGGCCCCGGCGCTCTCCCAGCCCGCCATGGTGGTGGCAAACCCTGCCCCGGCGGCGAAGGCTTCCTCCGCGCCCGTCCCCATCACCTGCTCCGAGACCCCCACCGTCAGCCAGCTGGTCTCCAGTGAGTCACGGAGGGGGATACTGGGGGGTGCTGGGGACTTGGATCCCCTGGGAAGAACGGGGTCTGGGATCCCCTGGGGTGGGGAGAGGATGCTGGGGATACTGGAGGGGATGCTGGGGTCTGGGATCCCCTGGGAAGAGCGATACTGGGGACTGCGCTCCCCTGGGATGGGGAAAGGATGCTGGGGATACTGGGGGGGGGATACTGGAAAAATGCTGGGGTCTGGGATGCCCTGGGAAGAGGGATACTGGGGACTGCACTCCCCTGGGATGGGGAGAGGATGCTGGGGATATTGAGGGGGATACTGGTGGGATACTGGGGTCTGGGATGCCCTGGGAAGAGGAATACTGGAGACTGTGCTCCCCTGGGATGAGGAGAGCATACTGGGGGGGATACTGGAAGGATGTTGGGGTCTGGGATGCCCTGGGATGGGGAGAGGGTGCTGCGCACCCACACTCTGCATCCTTGGGGATGACCACCGGCACCCAGCCTTCGTTAGGGAGCCTAATGAAGGGGATGCTCGTTATGGCGGGGACGAGAGAGGCGGCTCCGTGGCCGTTTCACAGCAGCCCCCGCATCCCTCCTTGGGCAGAGCCCCCGGCTCCCAACAGCAGTGTGGAGGAGGACGGGATTAACCTGGAGGAGATCCGGGAATTCGCCAAGAACTTCAAGATCCGCCGCTTGTCCCTCGGGCTGACGCAGACGCAGGTGGGACAGGCCCTGACGGCCACCGAGGGACCCGCGTACAGCCAGTCGGCCATCTGCAGGTACCGCCGGCCACCTCCTCGGGTCCCCACCCCGCCGGCGGGGAATCGGGGGAAAACACGGAAATTAGGGAATGGGAGGAAAAGTAGAGAAAGGGGGGGAAATGGGAGAAAAGGGGGGTATTGGGGAAAGGAGGGAAATTGGAGGAAAGGGAGGAGATTGGAGAAAAAGAAGAAAATTGGAGGAAAAGCGGGAAGTTGGAGACAAAGAGGGAAGTTGGAGAAAGGAAAATTGGAGGAAAGGAGGAGAAGTAGAGAAAGGGAGGAAATGGGAGAAAACTGGGAAAATTAGAGAGTGGGGGGAAATTAGGGAAGGGGAGGAAAGTTGGAGAAAAGGAAAAAGGGAGAAAAAGGAAAAGTGGAGAAAGGGGGGAAAACATAAAAGGGGGGAAATGGGTAAAAGGAGGAAAACTAGGGAAAGGGAGGAAAACTGGAGAAAGGGAGGAAAACTGGAGAATGGGAAATCAGAGAAAGGAGTAAAAATGGAGTGAAGGAGGAGAACTAGAGAACAGGAGGAAAATGGGAGAAAGAGAGGGAAATTAGAGAAAGGAAAGTTGGAGAAAAGAAAAATTGGGGGAAAGAAGGAAAATTAGAGAAAAGGAGGGAAGTGGGAAAAATGGAGGAAAATCTGAGAAAGGGAGGAAAATCAGAGAAAAGGAGGAAAATTAGAGGAAAGGGGAAAAGGGAGAAAGGGAGGAGAATTGGAGGAAAGGGAGGAAAATTGGAGAAAAGGAAAAGTAGGGAGAGGGAGGAAAATTGGAGAAAAGGAGGAAATTTGGAGAAAGGGAAGATTAGGGAGAGGGAGGAAAACTGGAGAAAAGGAGGAAATTTGGAGAAAGGGAAGATTAGGGAAAGGGAGGGAAATGGGAGAAAAAGAGGAAAATGGGAGAAAAAGAGGAAAATGGGAGAAAAGGAGGAAATTGGAGAAAAGGAAAATTAGGGAAAGGGGGGGAAATGGGAGAAAAGGAGGAAAATTGGAGAAAAAGAGGAAAATTGGAGAAAAGGAGGAAAATGGGAGAGAAGGAAGATTAGGGAAAGGGGGGAAATGGGAGAAAAGGAGGGAAATGGGAGAAAAGGAAAATTAGGGAAATGGGAGAAAAGGAGGAAAATGGGAGAGAAGGAAGATTAGGGAAAGGGGGGAAATGGGAGAAAAGGAGGAAAATGGGAGAAAAGGAAAATTAGGGAAATGGAGGGAAATGGGAGAAAAGGAGGGAAATGGGAGAAAAGGAAAATTAGGGAAATGGGAGAAAAGGAGGAAAATGGGAGAAAAGGAGGAGAACTGGAGAAAAGTAAACTACAGAAAAGGAGGAAAATGGGAGAAAAGGAGGAAAGTGGGTGAAAAGGAGGGTGGCTGCGGTCGCTGCCCACGAAGCCCCTCACCGTGGCGTCGCTCCCTGCCGTGGTCTCTCCGGGTGCCCCCAACCCCGCCGTGGCGTGTCCCCCCCCGCTGTCCCTCCCCGTCCTCGCCCACCTCCCTGAGTTTCTCTGGCCGCAGGTTCGAGAAGCTGGACATCACCCCTAAAAGCGCCCAGAAGCTGAAACCGGTGCTGGAGAAATGGTTGAGCGAAGCCGAGCTCCGAAACCAAGAAGGGCAACAAAACCTGATGGAATTCGTCGGGGGGGAACCTTCCAAAAAAAGGAAGCGCCGAACCTCCTTCACCCCCCAGGCCATCGAAGCCCTCAACGCCTACTTCGAGAAGAACGCCTTGCCCACCGGCCAGGAGATCACCGAAATCGCCAAGGAGCTCAACTACGACCGCGAAGTCGTCCGCGTCTGGTTCTGCAACCGCCGCCAGACCCTCAAAAACACCAGTAAACTCAACGTTTTTCAAATCCCCTAAACTGGGGATGGGGATGTGCCCCCCACACACACAGACACCCCCCCCCACCCCGTTGCCCACCCCGACCTCCTGCCATCAGCACTTTTGCCACCGACTTTGTCCCCCGGCCCCGCGGTGGGTGCTGGGGGCTCCGCCACCCCGCCTCCGCCCGTAGCTGTGTCCGTGTGTCCGTCTCTCCCCTTTCCTCGGCATCACACATGACCTAAGCGTGTTCGCGTCGGGCGTCACGCCTGCCTCCTGCCTCCTCCTGCCTGCGATGTGCGTGGTGACAGCCCCCCTGCCTGCACGCACCTCTCCTGCCCCCCGAGTGTCATTCCCGCCCCACCCAGAAAAAGGAGTGATTTTCATTTTTCGGCCGTTTTCCCGTGTTTCCGCGGTAGCATCGCAGCTCGTTAGGGGTGAGCCCCGCTTTAATTTACCCCCCGCTTTGATTTTGGCAGTCCCCCACCTCCTGCCCACCAGTGCAAGGGGCTTCTCAGTGCCACCCCCGCACCATGGGGGACATCGTGATGGTTGGGGACTTCACCACCATCCTGAGAGGGCTTCTAGGGGGGGGGTGAACCGCATAGCAGAGGCAGCACCTCCTCCCTGCCTCCCCCACCGTCAGCTGGGGGCTGGGTGGGTTGGGGGCTCCATCCCTTGCCCCCCCCGCCCTGAGCCCGGGGAGCAATGGGGAGAGGTTTGAGGCGGCTGGAAGGGGGAGGTTTGGGGGGGACGGGGAGGGGACGCTGGACACGGCAGACTGATGCACTTGATGTAGTGATGTGAAATAAACAGTATTTTTCTTTTTTCTTTTCCTTTCCCCTTTTTTTCGGGGGTGTGTGTGTACCTGCTCCCCCTCCCTGTTCCCAGACCCTGGGGGGACACGGAGGCACCCCAGGGTCTTGGCACCCGGGTTTTTGGGAAAGCGGCTCCGAGGATGGAGCTGGGCCGACATCGTTCCCTGCGCCCCCGCGGCAGCCCCGGGAGGGAGAAAAGCACCGCGACCAACGCCCGTCTCGGCACCCCCGGCCCGCTGCGGGCTGCGACCAGCGCAACTCAGCGCACGCATGAGCCAGGGCCGGGCCTCGAACCCGCGACCCTCCGGGAACCTCCGCACGGACCCGAGCGCCCCGCCCCGCCCCGCGCCACTCCCGCCCCGCCCCCCGACCAATCCCCGCGCGGCGGGCCGGACACGAAGCTCTCCATTGGCTACCTCCCTCCGCGCGTCACCCGGCGGCGCGCGGCTCCCATTGGCTGGGCGAGGCGGCGGGGCGGGGCCGCCTCCCCGCTGGCGGCGGGGGCGGGGGGTCGGCGGCGCCGCCGCCTCCATCTTGCGGGGGCCGCGGCCCGGGGCATTCGGCGGGGCGGCAGCGGGCGCGGCGGCGCCGGGAGCCGGGGAGGGCTCTGCAGCGGGGTCCGGGGGCCCAGCCCCTCGGGAAGGCGGCCGTGGGGTTGCGCGGAGCCTTGGGGGCGGCCGCAGGCAGCCTCTGGGGGGGGGTTGGCCTTTGAAGGGGGGGCGGCGGAGCCTGAGGGGTCCCCTCGGGGGGCAGGCCCGTGTGGGGGGTGAAGGGCTTTGGGGGGGCTGTAGGGCTTTGGGGGGGCTGTAGGCTCTAGGGGGGCTGCAGGGTTTTCGGGGGGGCACTAGGGCCTGGGGGGGCTCTAGGGCTTTAGGGAGGCTGTAGGGCTTTGGGGGGGCTCTAGGGCCTGGGGGTCCCTGGGGGTGCAGCCCCTCGGGGCGAGGGTGTCAGTAAGGCCCGGGGTCCGCCGGGGGTGCAGTCCCTCAGGAGTGGGGCTGAGGGGTTTGGGGGTCCCCGGAGGACAAGGCACCCTGGGGGGGGCGTCTGTAGGCCTTGGGGTGTTTGGGGTTCACGCAGCCCCTTGAAGGCTTTGGGGGGGGTGCAGCGGTTTGGGGGGTGGGTCTCGGGGGTCCCCAAGTCAGCCACCCCCAGAGAGGGTCCCCTGAGCAGAAAGGGGGAGCGAGCTCACCTCCCCGCTGCCAGGGGTGACCCCCGCTGCCCTCCCCCACGGGGGACACGGCCCCCTCGCCCGGGGCCTGCGCCCCCCACCTGTGGGTGAGGATGGCCTGGGCCCTGAAGCTGCCGCTGGCCGACGAGGTGATCGAGTCCGGGCTGGTGCAGGACTTCGACGCCAGCCTGTCGGGCATCGGCCAGGAGCTGGGCGCCGGGGCCTACAGCATGAGGTAGGTCACCCTAAAGGGCCCATCCTGCGCCTGGGAGAGGGGCTGGCCACCCTGGGGGGCTCAGGGTGGGCTGAGGACCCCCAAAATGCACCTAAAGATGGGGACCGAGCTGCCTGATGACATGTTCGGTGGCCACGGGGATGTTCAGGAGGGAGCCGGGCGCCCGGCTCTGGGACATGGTGGTGGCCGCTTGAAGTTGGGACGGAGTCGTGGTTGGAAAGAGCCCATCGGGGCTTCGCTGGGCAGCCCTTTCGGAGAGTGGTTGCGCTCGAGGGCGTGGGGCTGCGCAGCCCCAGTTTCGTGCTGGGTCTCTGGCCTCCTCATGTCCTCAAAGTGCAGCTGAATCGCCCGGAGTTAGTCCCAGGCTTCTCCTCTGCTGCTGGTTAGAAGAGCCCACAGCTGGTTGCTTTGGTTTTATGCAGCGTACGGTAATGGCCCCAGGAGCAGTGCTTTGCCCTAATTAACCATCCTCCTGGAGGAACACACTTCAGGTTTTTTCGTGTCACACCAGCTCTGTCCTTCTGACTCTGAGCTAAACTGGGAGCAAAGGAGAGGACCAGGACCCCCATGGGGTCAAACGCCCCGTGCAGGGATTGGAATCGGGACCTCGTAGCATCGGGTGCTCAACCCTCATTGCACAAATACGTGGCCTGTGCTCTGGAGATGGGTCCCAGCTTGCTTCGTCTCTCTGCCCTCCCGCTCCCAGCTCTGGCATCCAGCTGCTCGGCCGAGCCTCGTGCAGCAGCGAGGCCAAAGCGCTGCGTGGTGCTTGTTGTTTGAGACCCGATAACGCCTCGTTTGTGGCTGTGTGAGTTCCAACGGGGAAGCGCAGCCCATGGATGAGGTGTTGGACTGGACGGGGTCAGCCGAGTTGGTGCGCGAGCGGCCACGCGCTTCCCCACTGCCATCCTTGATTAAGTAGCTCCATCGTGGGCCGCTGCAGGTCCACTGCCACCAGTGAGAGAGCCGCCTTGGTGTAATTTGGGGCGAGAGCTCTGTTAGTTCAAATGCAACTTCTGTTCCGCTTGTGTGCCTCCTGGGAACCCCTCGGCTGGAAGTGAGGAGGGAGGGGGAGGCGGATCCGTCCCCCCAGACCCGAGGCAGGAGCTGGGCACACAGGCAGGCGGAGAGGAAAGGGCTGGAGGTTGGGGCTGAGGTTAAGCCATCCAGGAAGAGGATGCCCTGACGCCAGCGTGGGGCTTTCTGAGGGGGCTGCAACTGGACATGGTAAAAGTCAGAATTAAAAATGACCCATTGGGTGGTTGCTCGCGGGAAAACAGGCTGGAAAGCAACTCCCAGCCCGCTGCCCTTTTCCAGGGGCATCCCTCCATCTCTCTTGCCTTCTGGAGATGAGGAGAGTCAGCACCTTCCCAGTGTTATCCCTGACCGCCGTTAGGATCTGTCACAGCCTTTGGGGTTTATTTAGTTGGAGTGCTTGGGGAAAAATCGAAGCCCCAAAGGCGTGGGGGCTGGGAGGGAGTGTGTCCATCGCCTCTCCCGGCAATGGCAACACCGAGTGCTTTTTGGAGGAGGGATTCCTCCTGCGTTACCTTTGATGGGGAGGGAGGGAATGAGCTTCCCGCGTGTGCAGGGGAGGTCAAGCTTTGCTTTCGGGGGGGATTCGTGACACTTTGAAGCTCCTTTTCTTCCCCTTTCCCCTTCCTTTTGGGCAAGGGGTCCCGTGCATTAACGCTCCCCTCTCAGATAGGGCGAGCGAAGGTTTTGTGGATCACCTTAACTTGCCTCTGCTGAGCTAAAACCCGTTGGCCGTGCATCAAAGTTTTAGTTGCCCAAGGAAATCTTGCAGCTGTGAGCTTCGAGGCGTTTGCATCCTTTACCTACCGCGGCTGACCCAGCTGGGCACCAGTTCTCAGCGCCGGAGGTTTCCCGAGGCTGTGACTCTTCACCAAACCGGCTGCAAGGCTTTTCCACGCCGGTGTCACCGGTGCAAAAGGGCTTTGAGCTGGGTGATGACACGCGGCTGCTCTGAGCCCGTGCTGTGCTCTCTGCGGGGCTCGCTCGGCCGTCTGAAACCTGACTCTCTTTTTCGGAGACTTTTCTTGACCCACGCTGCCCATAAATAGAGCGGGTGCCCCCGTAGGTGAGCGCGCCGACCTTCCTGTCCTGACATCTGACATTTTCTCTCCGCGTCGTGGGAAGGGGGGAAAGGTTTCAACAGGCACCTCGGGTTTTGAGAGCGTTTGTGGCTTTTCCTGTTGCTTGCCCCGTGGGGGTTTTCCGCGTTCATCCCTTCTCCCTATGGAAGAGGCACGTTACTACCTTGGGAGCGAGCGCTGGTAGGTGGTGGTGGAGGAGGATGAGGGCTGTCGCTCCGGCTGGAAGCTTTTTCTCGTTTGAGTTGTACGGTAGGACTGTGCTTTGTGTTTGTTAACGAGCCTTAATTCTTGGCGTTACTGTTGTTCCCTGGAATTAGGTCTTTAAGAGAGCAGAGGTGGCTTTAGAGGTGATAACTGGGCATTAGCTGAACACTTCCATCCACAGAGTTTTCCTGTAGTTATTTTTTTCACCTTTTTCCCCAGGAGATTCTCTCCCACCCTGAAACTGGAGGCCTTAAGTGAAATGTGTTTCCCCAAAAGCATGTTAAATTGCACAGTGAAATATTGTGGGTTTTTTTTTTTTAAAGGGAGGTGTGGTCCCAGGAGCTGCAGGAACTTCTCTGGGTACCTTTGGAGCAGGAAGGGCTTTGTGTGGGTTTGTCTAAAGAAAAATCCGCTGGTGGCTGCAGGGTTTGGCCACGCTGGGCATCTGGGGACATCGCAGGGGGCTGCTCGTGGGATGTCGGTGCCTGAAGGGCTCCCAGCTTCCCGGCTCTCTCCAAACAGCCCGTAAAATGGCTTCTGTTGAACTCGGCAGCGATGGCAGCCTGGGAGACAAGCAGGAGGCAAAATAACAAAGTGCGTTCTGTGCCGCCGTGAATTGCTTTGCAGGTCGCGGCTGTGTCTGAGGTTCTCCTTCCCCTGGAGATGCTGTGAAGGCACCAGGCCCAGGAGCTGCCGAGCTTTCCCTTGCTGTTTTATAACTGTGCCCTATCTATAAGTGTTTAAACTTTTTATTGCGCCCTGCGATGTGTAAAGCTCACCCTATTACCTGGGTGCTATAGCACAGGAACATAAGAGTGTCTGAATAACCGGAGGTCCCAGCCGAGGGCTCTTGGCCAGGCCCGTGGGCGTTGTGACGGTGAAGGATCGCTCCCCGCAGGCCGAGGTGTCGCATCGACGCTCCACTGCCCCGTCTGCGCGTGCAGATTCGCGCCGAAAGCAGCTCTGCTTCCCCAACAGCTGCTTGCAGAAGCAAATCAGCATTTGCTTGGTGATTATTCCTGATTAACTGGGTTGGACTCTTGTTCCAGAAACACAGGGGTGTGACTACCCTAAGTTATTTTTCCCCTTTTGCAGCTCGCAATAAAATGTGGGTTTCGGGTGGTGGTTATGCGGGGTTCTTAGCGAATGCAAATCTAGAGGCTGGATTTGGGGAGGTTTTGCAGGGATGGCTCTGCCGTTCCTCTGGGCAGGCGTCTGAGCCGTGTTAGTGGCCGAGGGGAGCTCCTGGAGCCCCGAAAAGCAGCTTGTGATTTTTCAGCAGACCGCTGTGCCGCCCAAGGGTGATCCGGCGTCGCGTGAGAGCTCCGCGTGCACGGGAAAAGTGAGTGAAAGCCGGGATGGTGGCAATGTGCTCTCCGTGCAGGGGGGGTCACAGTCGAGCTTTGCCTTTTTATCACCCAGGCTGGTTTTGTGCGAGGCAAAGCAAAAGAAAGAGCAAATCCAGGGTGTCCCGAGGCTTCGGAAGTGGGATTGAAGCATTGCCATGTCAGAGCCTCCGAGGAAAATGAGCGCTCGTGCGTGCAGGAGAAGTGCATCCTGCGTTCCTCCGGCTGCCGGGAGAATTTGTGCAGGGCGTAGCCTTTGAATTAATTTTCCTGTCTGTCTGGGCGCAGCAGGTTAATGCTGGTCTTCCCCGTCCTCGCGCCTTGTGCTCTCTTACAGGAATCGGTAACATCCGTGCTCGGCCCTGCCTCGGCAGCCCGCTCGGGCCAGACATCCTTCTGCGGGAGGAAACGCCGTTCCTCTGCTAATGAGATGGAGCTGCAGGGAAGTTTGTCCTCCGGGTTGTGTAATTTGCCTAATTGTGTGCACGTGCCTTGATGCTGAGACCCTGGGGGCATCCGCACGGCTCTGTGTAATGTCTGATAAGTTGGGATTTGAGCAGGGAAGGGCTCTCCTGCTCGGGTTTGGGCAGCAGTGATGGGTGTTTCTTGCACAGCGCTGGAGGAAGGGTGGATATTTGGTCTCGAGACCAAAGGGTTAAAGCCCTCTTAGGGTGGGAGCTGGTATTTGGCCAGATGAGTCCAGTTTTTCCTTGGGAAAGGCTTTTAATGTTCAACTAAAGGAAAAAAAGCTGATTTAACTCCTCCTTCCTTGCTGTCCCCTGAGCATCGGAAGCCCAGGAGTCTGTAACAGGAGAGGAAGGCGACCTGACTCTTCATCAGGGCTTAGTGCTTCCCCTTTGAAGGGGCCCGAATCGCTCTGTCCCTGCGTTGTTTCACCTGGGGGTGGTGGGATGGCGCTGGGTGGCCCCGGCAGCCGATCTGCAGCTCTGTGTCCGGGCTCAAGCATGTTTGCCCGGGCCCTGCTCTTGCTCCGGGCTCTGCTCGGGTGGGCGGAAGGGAGGGAAGGAGGGAGGATGTTCTGGTTTATGCAGTACAGAGTAATCACTTTTGGCTGTTGTTATGGCTCAGAACAACTGCCGAGAGTCAACTTCTGAAATGATTTCTATTAAATACATATCCATAGGCTCAGGGTTATCAGTGATAGTTTTTAAATTAACATTATTCAGCAAGTTATTGTTGCCACGTGGCCTTTTGAGTATAGAAAAGTGTCTGTGATCACAGGGCAGTGGAGAGAGCGAGCTTTTTGCGTGATGGCAAAGACCTGGAGACATCATTCTGGGAAAAGTTGGTAGCACGGGGCTTGAACACCCTCGCTTTTCCCAGCCAGCGCCGCGAGCGGCATGACAGCATCCAGAGGATGATGAGCCCAAGCCCGTGCCAGCTGGAGCAGCTCTGTGGAGCTCCCGGAGAACTCGTCTCTTCTAACCTGATCGCCAGGAAGGTGCTCGGGCTGTTGCAGGTTAATGGTTTGTGGTGAAGCCACCCTGATGGCTCCCTGGGGCAGTTCCTCCTGCCATCAGCTGTAGGCTGGGTGGGAGTTGTGGCAGATTTTGGCAAGAGGCAGACCTGTGAGGTGTAAAAGAGATGCCTGTGGTTGTCTTGGAACCCTGGCTCCGGTTTCTCCCACATCCTGTGGCGTGGGGACCCACGGCGTGGGTTGTGCTGCCAGTGACACGCAGCATCTTCTGACCCCCGTGGGCATCCCACGCTCTCGGTTTGGGTCAGGGCTGGCTGGTTGCATGGTGCCCAGCAAAAGGGCTCGTGGGTCTGGGGGCTTGTCTATGAGTTTGGGGAAAATTGGGGGTCCACATCTTGCTGCCTTCATGCCAGAAGGGCTCTTTCCATGTCGGAGCCTACAGGATTTGCTCCACCGAGATATTTGTGTGCATTGTGCAGCAGGTTACGGCTGCACGAGGGAGGGTTTGGTGCTCTGACTGCGCGTCCCCCCATCCAGCGGACCCCGAGGTCTCTGCCCCGGCGTTGGCTGGCACGCCTGTTCGCTGGGGGGCTTTCATAAGCACAGAGGATGGCAAAAAAATTGCTGACCTTGACCTGAGCAAGGCTTGTAATTCCTGCCAAGCCTCTCCTGGAGGGTGGAGGAGCTCCTGGCCGCTCTGCGTGGAGCAGGGGAAGGGGTTAGGGGCTGTTTTGCTGGTGGAGGTGAGTGGGCTGGTACCACGAGGAAGAGGACGGGCATTTATCGGCACGACGTGGATGTCGTTCTGCATGTGTCTGTCCTTGCAGCAGCTCTGCGCTGAGGCACAAGCGGTGCAGGAGTCGCGCTGCTGGAGGAGCTTGGGCTTCAGTCGGAAACACGAACTCTCTTGTCTCTTAGCATTGAAGCAAGAAATGTGCGGGTTTTGGGTGGACAGGGAGGCTAACTTGAAAAAATCTTTAGCAAGAGCAGGTGTCAGGTCCTCTTCTGAAACTACTCGGTCTGTTTTAATGCTCCTCTGCAGAGACATGTCAGGGTATGTGGGGTTTTTTAACTAAAAAAAGCTCAAAGCTCTTCCTAGGAGGAGGAACTAAATGCCAGACGCATCATCTCTCGCTAGCCAGAGCTGAAATGAATCTGACACATCTCTTCGCAGCGACGTCCTTGCCCTGCCCATCTTCAAGCAGGAAGAATCGAGTTTGCCCCCTGAAAACGAGAACAAAATTCTGCCTTTCCAGTACGTGCTGTGTGCCGCCACTTCCCCCGCCGTCAAACTCCACGACGAAACGCTCACCTATCTCAACCAAGGTGAGAGACGCCCCGTGCCCTCTGCGGGCCGTCTGCGCCTCCCGTAAACACTCTGAAAAATAAAATTTTGCCTTTGGAAACTTCCCCTTGGGAATGGAAAGCGCCTCAATAGTAAACCCCAGATTGCTCCTGTTTGGAAGTGCCACTTCCTCCACCTTGCTGCCTGCCCTCTGCTTACGGCGGTGAATCGCCTGTAGGATTTAACCTAATTAAAACCCGCACGATGTAAGGTGGTTAACTGGTGGATCCATGCTGGGGGGCTCTGCAGCCGGTGTGTTTTACAGGTTCGAGTTGTCCCCGCTGCTTTCAAGTAGAGCTGGAAGATCAGGGTTGGCGACGGAAGGCAGATGAAGCTTGTGTAATCGATTTCTTCCCTGTTCTTGATCTTGGGTTAATAAGGGTAATTCCTGGAAAGTACTGCTGCAGGATGGGGGGAGGATTATCTCGCCCTGGAGAGGGGCATTATAGCTGTGGCTCTAATGGCTCCTGCTCCTACGGCCCCCCACTAAAACATGGCAAGAAGATCAAGTGGCATGTTTGGTGTGGCAGGAAAAGATGTCAGAATGCCAGAGGAGGGGTGGCAGCGAAGGTCCATTCACAACTAACCGCAAAGTGCCCTTGTCTTCTTTCTCCCAGGACAGTCCTATGAAATCCGGATGCTGGACAACAGGAAAATCGGAGAGCTGCCAGAGATAAATGGGAAACTAGTAAAGGTAAGCGGAGAGCACGGGTACGTGTGTCCAGCTGGGACCATCCCCTGCCGCAGGGGTGAGATCTTGTACTGCATCCCCACAGCAGCCTTCATGACAGTGGTGGTGGGGGGGTCTGGCTTGCTTGGGTGGTTTATTTTCCCTTTCCCCTTCTGCCTTGGTGAGACCAGTCTGGCTGATGGTGTCCAACCAGTCTCGTGGGGCCTGGGGTCAAAGCCAAAGGGCGATTGCTGATCGCTTAGTGTTCAGGAAGATAAGCTGCAGCCTCCGTGCTTCTGTCCCAAGGGTCCGTCTGGGCTTTCTTTTATAGCTTTGGCTTCTTCGTGAAGCCTTCAGGCTCCTCGGCTCCCCTCCCTGCCCCTTTTCTCGCACCGGGAAGTGCCTCCCAGCTTGAAGACCGTCAGGTTTCCTGGGGCAGCTCCAGACACTGACCGTTTCTCCCTTCTACAGAGCATATTCCGGGTGGTGTTTCATGACCGGCGACTGCAGTACACAGAGCATCAGCAGCTGGAGGGCTGGCGGTGGAACAGGCCTGGGGACAGGATACTGGACATAGGTGAGTCCCCGTGGCAGCACCTTGGCCGAGGCTGGAGGAGATGTGGGTGCCTGAAGTGCCTCCAACCGGATTCCCGCTCCCTTGACTTTAAGGGACAGAGTGCTGTCAGGATTCTGCACTTTGAGAGACACGGTTGGTTCTTCCATATGTTCCCTGTGAATATCTTCCTTCTCCTCTGCAAACTCCAGCTTGTTTTCTGTATGTGCCCTTACAGATATCCCGATGTCCGTGGGCATCATCGACCCTAGAGCAAACCCAACCCAGCTCAACACAGTGGAGTTTCTATGGGATCCTTCAAAGAGGACTTCTGTGTTCATCCAGGTACAAGAAAAGTGGGGAAACTCCTGTTGCGGGGGCCTAGGGGGGAAAAAATGAGTTATCCAAGGGGGGAGAAGATGCTTTTTTTCACCTGGAGCACTGAAATAGCAGCCAGATGCTAGAGTAGAAGGATGTCAACTAAACTACACCCTGCCTCCTGCCTCGAGCAGTGCTGGAGAACAGCAATTCATGCGTTAGCAAAGCACAGGCGCAGTTGACCACCACCAAGAAGTTGTTTTACACATTTTTGTGGTGGTTTAGGTCCTGCTGGCTTCGTGATTTGTGTCTCCATCTTGCTTAGATGCTTTTGCACATCTCACCACCTGCCTAAAATTCCTCTTGGAAGTCTGACCCTCCCGCCTAGAATAACAGGCTGCAGCGTGTGGAGGCTGGTGGAGCTGAACTCCCTGCCCTGCTGATCCGGGGCTTGCTTGTAACATTAAGAGGTTGCAAAACTTGTTGGAAGAATGTTGCTCCACCTCTGCTGTGGCATCCCCTTAACTCCTTAATGCTGGGGGTACTTGGTGCGATCCCATCCCAGCTCTGTATTTCGCCCTTCGGACCGGGCTGCCTTTTACGTGAGTGCTGTCCTGGCTGCCACAAGGGGATTGGGAAGCGTGCGGTCAGTCGAATGTGGCGGAATTACTCACCGCAGGCTGCCTCACCTTCCCCCAGGTTCACTGTATCAGCACGGAGTTCACCATGCGGAAGCACGGAGGAGAAAAGGGGGTTCCCTTTCGGGTCCAGATAGACACGTTCAAGGAGAACGAGAACGGGGAGTACACGGAGCACCTGCACTCCGCCAGCTGCCAGATCAAGGTCTTCAAGGTACCTCGGCCCCTTGGTGGCCTTCCCCCACTGGGAAACAGACTGGGAGTCAGCCCCAATTCACGCTGCAGCCCCGGCGAACATCAGGGGTGCAGGACTGTGGCCGAGCCTGCCTGCAAAAGGGCCTCGCGGTCCTTCTGGTCTTGCGTTGCCGCTCTCCCCCTGGTTCCTCTCTGTCAATTGAGTCTGGATGCTGTTGAGGCTGCAAAACCAGTAAGCCAAGAACAACATACAGGGAGAACATGGGTTGTGTTGCCTGTGTCTGAAACCTCCCACATTTAGTCTTGAGCCTTATCAGCTTGGGAGATCCTCCAAGGAGCTTTGGTGTCTCTCTAAACTCTAAACCCCTCATTATTACCTGTTGCTAATAGTCCATCTGCATCTGATGGTCCGTCTGCGTCCAGCCTCTCCAGTGGTGCAGGCGTCTAGTCCCAGTTGCAAATTGTTTGCAGAAACCCAAAGCCACGACCTGGCGCTGGCGGCCACGGCAGCACGATGGCGTGGGTGGCTGAGAAGTGCCCAGGTGCCGCGAGGGTGGCCGTGCAGGGAATAAGCGGGGACACACCGTGCCCACACCATCTGCTACGCTGAGGTTGCGTCCATTACCCTGTTCTCCCCATAACACCCCACAGAATCTCATCCGTGGCTCCTCTCTTCTCCCATTAGGGGCCCGTGGCACGCAGCGGGGCCGGTTGCCTGGCTGGCTGCCTGTGCTGCCTTGCCGTCCTGCCGTGACGTTGCTGTGGGATATCGGGCAGCGTGCCCTGCTGCCGTGAGCTTGGCATCTTTCCCCTTCCCTCTCTTCTCTTTTGCCTATTTGGATTCTAATGTTTCGAAGGCAGGGGGGTGATTTGTTAGGGCTTGTTTGAGCTCTGGCTGGTATCTGGATGCAAATAGCCGAAGCGGGTGGCTGTGGAGTTGGGAGTTAAGGGATAAGGCTGGTGGCAACCAAGCACCCGGAGCACAGTGAGATTGCGAGGTGTCTGGCGCCGCGTTTCCCCAGAGCTTCAGCTCTTTGTGCCAGGGGATGGCTTGTTGTTTTTTCGGCTCTGATGGCCTTGAACCAGAAAATCCCAAAGCAGTGACGCTGTGGCTTCAGGGCAGGGGCACCCTGCAGAGGATGGTCTCTGATGGTCTCGGCCTTATCTGCTGCTCGTTCGACGCAGCCGCTCTCCTGGGGTCAGGGCTGCTGTTAGGGCGACAAACTCAACCCCGTGCCTGGGTTTCCCTGTGCCTGCGTGAGATCTGTTCACCGCAGGGTGTCCTTTGTGGGTTAACGTGATCCGGGCTCCTGCCCTGCTCTTCCCTTTCTCCCTTCTGCCCCTCAGAGCTGGGAGATTTCAGTGCTTTCAAAATAGCTGTTGACACTTACCCGCGCTCAGCGGGGTCTGGAGCACAGATCCTTTCTAGCTGCCAGAAGCAGCAGCGCTGCCCATGGAAAGATAAGAGCAACCATTAGATTTTTATGGCAGGAACTGTCTAATCAAGTCACAGCTAAGCAGCACCTCCTCGCCCAGCTCCGAGCGTGGTGGGAGCTTATTCAGGTCTTGGCTTTGCTGTCCAGAGGAAAAGAAATTTGGAGCTTGGGCGGGGGGAGCAGGAGGGCTGTGGTACCTGGCTGCATTTGCAGTCCTAAAGCTTCCCCGCCGGTGCCACGGATGCGCTCATCCACTCGGGAGGCATCCGTGTGTTGGCAGGCAGCTGTGTTGGTCCACCAAGGCCGAATTCCTTCCACTTGTGAGTGCAGGCAGAGGCCACGCACAGCCAAGTTTTAAGGGAGTTTCTTTAGGGTTGTGCCGAGGACAACTTTGGTGGTTATAAAGGCGCTCTCTTACTTGCTGCTTTCCCCAGGCTTCGAGCATTTGATAAAGGCAAGGAGTAAAATCATCTTAATCTTGCGCATGAGAGAGTGCACGGTTTTTCAAGGTTGTGGCAAAGGCAAGGACATCATTGAGCGCACGCGTGTTGTGGTGCGGTTTGTGCCACTGAAATGCCGCCTCTCAATGTGGCCGATGTAGGTGCAGAAGACACAGCTGAGGTGTGACACCAGAACCCAGCCTTTGTCCCCTTCAAGCCACCGTGTGCTGTTGGGAGAAGTTTCTTCCGAAAAATGTTTCACCTCCTTGTTCAGATGTTCCGGGTCCCTTTTTAGGGGCGTGGGTAGATCAGGGTGTTGTGGTTGTTACAGAAGTGATGCTGTTGTTGATCCTCCACGCAGATATTCCCAGCCCTCTTCCTTTTCCCTCTGTAAAGCAACAAGTGGGTAGAGCAGAAGGACGAGTTGCCTCTTCTGGTTCTTGCGTATCTATCCAACCGTCTGCTGCCGCCCTTCCAGGCTGCTCTTCTAACAGGAATATCTCCTTTCCAGCCCAAAGGAGCTGATCGGAAGCAGAAGACGGACAGGGAAAAGATGGAGAAGCGAACGCCTCATGAGAAAGAGAAATACCAGCCTTCCTATGAGACTACAATACTCACAGAGGTGGGGTGCTGGCATCATTGTTTTAACGAAACCTGGCTTTCCTCGCTCGCAGGTGGCAAGGAACCGGCTGTTCCGCTGTGAAACGTTTGGCCAAGTAATTAATAGCCGCAAGACAAAAGCAAGATAAATTTTATAGGCAGAGGAGGTGTTTCTTACTAGACCTGAAAAAGGGCTCTTGTGCCTGGAAGCGTGATGGGCTTTTTCCTAATAAAAGATTTTTACCTCTCCCTGCAAGCTTTGTTTTGCCCATGTGGCAACCGGCCACCGAGGTTGTGAGCTGGCAGAAAGTGCCGCTGTTTCCTCCCTCTGCTAGTGGAAAGTGTTGGTCTATTGAAATGCGGCCATCTGAGGGGGTCGGTGCTGAGCAGCCCTGGGGAGGGAGCCCTCATCCTGCCCTGGGTGAATCTGGGGACACCCATCAGTGCCCGATTCAGGCTGGATCTGCTGCGTGGATCCTTCCTGCACGGAATCGTCCAGGCTGGCGGGCGCCGCATGTGTCAGGCCAGTGCTGGAGCGATGGTTTAGATCCCAGGTCTCACCAGTCATTTTGTGACTTCTGGCCTTTTGAGATCAAGAATCACTAAATCGGAGCTTTGTGACTGTCTGCAGTGAATTGGCCTGGCTTCTTGTAATCCCCGACTTTATTCTTTAATTCTGATTCCTAGTCGGTTGTCGGTCAGCGAATAGCTGTTAACCTGTGCCGACCAGAGCAGATGCGTACGCTTGTTCAGAGCAATCCTGTGACTCTTGGGTTTTCCTTTCTAGTGTTCTCCCTGGCCAGAGATAACGTACGTCAATAACGCGCCGTCCCCTGGCTTCAACAGTTCCCACAGCAGTTTTTCCATTGGCGAAGGGTGAGTCCGGAGAAGGCACTGGCTGTCGATTTCTGCCTTGCACAAGAGATTGATGTGTCTGAGCTGGCAGTGACCGCTGGCGAAAGGAAGGGCCTGGTTCCAGGGTGGAAGCAGCCCGAGAGGCTGTGTCAGCGAGGGGAAAATCAAATTAAAGCCTTGAAGCTGAGCTCTGTTACCTCTCCCGGCTGCAGCAAAGCTCGGCTCTCACACGAGGAACCTGCGTGCGTTTGATCAGCGGTTTTCCCCCTGCTGATCAGCTTCCAGCCTGGCTTCGCTCTGCCTTTCCCCATCACGATAATACTCTGCCATAAGCCATTCATTCTTGCAAAATATTGCACTGCAACGATGACGGTGTTGCCGCTGCTGCCCCTGTGTTTCGGTGCTTTTGGTTATGGGACTCGGAGGGTGGCGGTTGCTGCGTGTCAGGATCCTGTGCCGCAGGGGGAAGAGCGGCGCTAACCTCGTGTTCTGCTCTCTCTGGCTCTTTTTTCCCCCACCCTAGCAATGGCTCTCCAAACCATCAGCCCGAGCCACCCCCTCCGATCGCAGATGTAAGTCACACCTCAGAGCTTATGCTTGTGGTAAGGACGGTGCACAGGTCAGAAAATGGGATTTGGGGTTGCAGCGGGGGCGGGTTTGCGGGTGGCTGGAGTTTGTCGGGGAAGAGACCGCTCTGGTTTAACATCTTTGGGGAGTTACCACTTCTTTTTGACTCCTCTTTGGAAAAACAGGTGACAGGGTGAAAAGTGTCCAGTACAGCGATGCGGAGCTGCGAGCAAGGCTTCTGTAGCTCGCTGTGACCTTTTCTTATTGCCTTGATCTTCACCGTGCTTTCCCCTTTGCTTCCTTCCTCTTTCTCTGTCCGTCTGAAGCCTTTTAAATCAAAACCTGTCCAGGCTGCAGCCTTTATTGTGTGCGTGTGCTGTGAGCTGCCACACTCGGGTCTCGATTTAAGACTAATTATAAACACTGACTGAGCTGACCTGTGCTCGTTCCTCACTGGGAATGGCTTCCACGTCACCTCTGAGGCTGTGACCCTTCTTTTCCTACGTTGCAGAACCTCTTGCCCACCAGCACGCCCCAGGAGGCCCAGCAGTGGCTGCACCGAAACCGCTTCTCTACTTTTTCTCGGCTTTTCAGAAACTTCTCAGGTAGGTTACGACATCCCCTCCGTGTCTGTCCCTTCTCTGTGCCGAGTCACTCTGCCTCCCCTTGCTCCTGAGGCCGTCTTCGTGTTACCGTTGCAAATATAGATGGTTTTAAAAATCTTTTTTGTAACGCAATAAAACTTGGCTTCCTTAAAGCTGTGTTCTTCGTTTCTCACCTCGCTCTTTAGTGGGCAAAATAGTGGGGACTGGGGTGGTTTCTCATGCAGCACCCTCCGGTCTTAAAACAAGCTGAGAAATGCTGATGTGGGTGTAAAGCACTGTGTGTAAAGAAATGCTTCGTGTTTATTTTCCTCTCCTTTCCTGATGATAACGGTCTCCGTTACCCGGGGTCAGCGAGGCGCTGGATAGCCGGCTGTAAATGATAAGGCAGGACGCGAGGTTGTACCGAAACACACTCTTGTGAAACCAGCCTGGAAAAAAAAACAACCTTGCGAGTGTCCTTCGGGGGAAAGCGGGGGGAGAAGAAATTTGGGAACGGGGTGAGCTCTGCAAGGGGGAGCCAGCACGGCTGCGGTGTCCAGAGACCCCCCTCCATCCCGGACACTTTGGGCTGGATTGTGTGAGTTTTCTCTCCTTTTGATTTTTTAAAACCGTAGGTGCAGACTTACTGAAGCTGACCAGAGAAGACGTTATCCAGATCTGCGGCCCTGCGGATGGCATCAGGCTCTTCAATGCGTTAAAAGGACGGTATGTTGTTTGCTTAAAAGCTGCTGGTGGGTAAATTGTATTTGGTTTAGTCTGTTTGCTTGGCTCTTGCTAGAAAACAGAGTTTCATTAACCTTCCTGAACCTCTTTCAGTCAAATTTGATAACTTAGCCAGCAGGGTAATGGCTCCAGAGACAATTCGGGGAAGAAAATCCATGTGGGAGGGAAGCGTTAGAAATGATCTTACGCTTTGAGTGTCAGAGAATCCAGCCACAAGCCAGGATGTCCTGCCAATGCAGTACCTGTTCCCTGCATCCTCTGAACAGCCTCTCGGTGGAATTACCTTCCCGGAAAGGGAATATCCCTTTGCACTTTTCCCTGAAGAAGGAGGGACTGGTGTTTAACTGAGCTCCTGCCTGAGCTGGAGCGTTTCAGAAGGCACCGCTGTGGAGGGGCCCAGGGTGGGCTGGGTGCCGGAGGGAAGGACTGGGGAGACATGGGCGCCGGTCTCTGATGTGGGGCAGCAAGAGCTCTGTGCGTGGGAAGCATTCCAGGGGGTTAATGTACTGCCTCCGATGGCTCGGGAGATAGCAGGGAAACGTGGTCGCGCTGCGCCGGGGAGAAGGGCACGAAGGACAGGAGACGCTGCCGGCTTTTGCACTGCAAAATGAGACTGAACAAGAAGGAGCTGCGTGTTACCAGCAAAGCTTAGTCTGACCCGTGGCTGCTCCGTCCTCAGGAGGGAACCGTCCAGTTTAGCTGCCCAGGAGCCAGCTGGCACCATGTCCCCGTGCCAACTTCATCCCCTTCTCGCAAAAGCCTTTGCTGCACCAGCAAGGTGGGGACAGTTTTGCTTTGAGACGAGTTTGTTGATCTTGTCTTTTCCTTCTGAGGATACAGGGGAGAGAAGAGGGCTGGCAAAGTGTCGGGAATTAGAGGTGTCCTTGAGCAAATCCGATGGCGTTCACTCACTGCTCTGTCCGTAGGATGGTGCGGCCCAGACTGACCATCTACGTGTGTCAGGAGTCCCAGCAGCTGAGGGACCTGCAGCAGAAACACGAGGACGGGGACGCAGTAACCAGTACTTTTTTTGGTAAGGGCTTCGAAGCCTGGCTGGGGGCACGTGGACTTGGGTTGCTGCCGACAGTGTGAAGGGGAAAATAAAAGCAAACAGAAATGCAGTTTCCAGCCCCGCTGCTGCTGCCCACAGGTGCTCAGCACCAGTTGCTTCCAACCCCCTTGTCCCCACACTACTGGCCCTGTGGGTTTTGGGCTGGCGAAAGGCCCCTCTCACCAGAGAGACTGCTTGTGTGACCAGAGCCTGTGCAGCGACTCCAAAGAGGGTCTGGGGCTTTTGCTTTCAGCGTTGTGCCTCATGTTGGCTGCTGTCATCCTTGTCCCCTCAGCGCAAGGAGACAGCGAGCTCACGTGCGAGCCCACCTGCAACCTCATGCAGGCTCTGTACGCGAACCGAGGGGTTGGGCACGCTCCCCTTTGGTAAGGGTGCCAAAAGACCGCGGCGAACCCTTTTTATTTGCCCTGGTTCTACCCAGCTGATTCTTCTCCTTGCCCACCAAATGGGTGGCTGCAGAATCTGACTGTCGGCATGTTGCCTGCTCTGAGCCGACAAACGATAGCTCCTGCGAGAATCCAGCATTGCCCAGACAACAATGAGTGACCTACATTTGTGGAGCAGCCAGGCGCCGGCTTATCCACCTCCGTGATTGGAGCGGCAAGTGCAAAAGCAAACGGCTTGTCCTTTCCTTGCCCTGCTCCAATTCGGACCCTCTCGCTTCCCCCCCACCTCCCCTGCCAGGAGTGGGGGTACGGGGGGGGCTCCGGGGAGATGCTGGAGTGGTGCTTTCATCCTGCTGGGATGGAAAACTGCCAGGAATGGTACAGAACGCTGCTCTGATTCTAGTCAAAATAGAAGCTTTTTGAGTCAAGGACTGCATAAACACAGAGCAGGCAGTGCAGGACACTGATGGCAGCCGAGTTACTGTGGAGCTGATGCTTACGTAGCTCAGGGCACGATGCAGCCGTGTGGCAAAAGCAGACACCAGAGATGTGCTACACGTAGATTTAGCAGCTTGGGCTGGGAAAGGTGATAGCCGCGGGAGTCGGGAGCAGCAGAGCGGGTGTTGAACCTGCCGAAAAGCAAGACTCGATAGATGGGCTGTGCACAGTCCCTTCCCAGCGGGGCTGTGATGTTCCTGGGCAGAGCACAGCCTTTTTGTGGTGCTTCTCTAAGCATCCGCTCCCCAGGCGAGTGTACGTGGCGCTAGCGGAAGCGTCTCCGCATCCGTAGCGTAGACACTGAAGCTGTGCTTGGCGTCTAGCTGTAATAGTTCTTCTCCCCACAGTGTACCACGCGATTTATCTGGAGGAACTGACGGCGGTGGAACTGACGGAAAAGCTGGCCCAGCTCTTCAGCATCTCTTCCCAACAGATCAGCCAGATTTACAAGCAGGGTCCGACGGGGATACACGTGCTGATCAGTGATGAGGTAACAGCCTCTGGGTGCTCCTTATTTTCGACCTCTTGTGCTGGGTTGCTTCCACTGGCTCGTGTCTGATTGCACTCTGAGCTCCGCTGGGGAGGTTGTGGGGGAACGGGTGCCCCGGGCAGGTCTTCAGCAAGGGCCCTGCTCGATCCCCTCCAATTTCCGAAGGATTGGGAGTTAATCATTGAAGTCTGGGGACGCTGCTCTGCTGCCAGGGGCTCCTCACTTAAACCCATGAGGTTTATCAGGTGTGAACAGCTCTCCCTGAGCTAGTCCGGGCTGTGAGCACACCCTCCTCCTTCCTGCTTGGGTTTCATCTGGCTTTGCTAGAAAAGCAGGGAGGGGAATTGTGGGAGGACTTTGCTTTCAAACCTGCATCCCAGAGTCCAATGGTTTCTCTGTCAGCTTGCTGGTTCCAAGCTTCAGTTCTGGAGAGCTGGAGGAAGGAATAAATATTTATGGCTGTCGCCTTTCCTAGAGCACTAAGCTCCTGCCTGAGCAGCTCCTAGCCCTGTCGGTCTATGCCCATCACTAACAGAACACAAAACCTTCACATAGGGCTGGGACGTGCTTCTGCTGGGTTTGAATACAGCCTCAGGCTCAGCTGGCTTTTGTGGCTTCTTTCAGATGATACAGAACTTCCAAGATGAATCCTGTTTTGTTCTGGACACCATGAAAGGTGTGTAAATGTCTTGTATTTCCCTTCCATACTTCCGTACTTCTTCTGTCACAGCCGCTCAGCCCAGCAGATTGCTTTGCTGTTGCAGGTGGCTCACAAGCTTTGCTTCTTTTGCAGCTGAAACCAATGATAGCTACCACATCATCTTAAAATAGAGAGGATGGGATGAGGAACGCCCGCGATCCTCTCATTGTGCATGAAGACCCTTCACTTCCAGCACAAGGACACGAGCAGAGATCTGGAAACTCCTGGGCACCCTCCGGAAAGACCCCGAGCTGTTGGTTCCTCGGCTGTCTTTCTTGCAGGGCACCTCCTTGCTCTGACGGCTTCTAAATGGCCGTTAATGGTAACGTCCTGCTTAATTGTTGGAGCTCTGAGGCTTGAAGTTACCAGGTCGCACTCTCGTGTAGCTCTGGGTAGAAATTTGCCGTTGGGACCTAAAACCTGCGTGAGGCCTTTTTCTGTGGCAAGCATGCTCTGCTTTTCTGAGAGGCATCAGCTCCCGTGAGGCTCGCGGACTGGCAAGAGAACGTGAATTCAGCTGGCCCAACAAAGCCAACTGGGCACGTGCTGAGCTGAGCAGGTCTCAAATACGCTATGTACTGTGCTGGTGGAGTGGTAGGCTGGGGCTGGGAGGGATTTTCTTAAAGGATTTTGTTAAGCTTTCATTTAATATTACAACGTGTCTGTTAGACAAAGGTGGCGACTTTGTTTTTCCTCCACCCACCCCGAAGACGGCGTTCGCTGTGTGTGTGCGGCTCTGGCTGCGGTGCCATCCTTCTTCCCCGGCGCGTGTAAGGTCGTCAGGAACTTTATCTACGCATTTTAGTTGTATAAAGCTGGAGCAAAACGTGAAGCGGAGTTGGATAAAGAAATAGCTGACTAGCTTGGGTCTGTGGGATTCTTTTCTGCATGTTTTAGGGAGAAAAAAAAAAGGCTTAGCTTTCTCACCTGGAAATACTGAGCGATGTCTACCTGCTGCTTCATTTTCTGCTCCTGCATCCCCCTGCCCGGCCTCCGGAGCTGCTTCAGCGCTGATGTATCCCTGTGTGTGCAAAGGAGGCAGCGAACAGCAAGTTCAAAGGGTTATTGAAAACTGTTGGACTTGATGGTGACAAAAGTGCACAGAGTGTGCAGGTTTCCAGGACAGCAGTGAGGGATCAGCCCTGCTTTGCAGGTGATGGATCCTGTTCCCCGTCCGTAAGATCCCCTGGTAGAGACTGAAATGCCCGGGGTCACACATGCCTTGAACCATCAGCACTACCCAAGGACGTTTTCAGCCAAAAAATAGGTGAAAAATACAATGTAAAGCAGGGGGTTTATTTTTAAATAAGGCTGCAACAAGATCCAGCCCTAGGCAGGTGATGTAGGTGCTGGCTCAGGCTGGGGAGGGCCCGTGGAGTAAGCAAAGGCACCAGGGACGTGACAGTTGCGACGGCCGCGTCCCTGCTGCTGGAATATCGGCTGCTCTTCTGTGTCTGTAAGCCGTAAAGGATTCTGTTCCCACCTTCCTCAGCCAGCCGTCATCTTCTTGGAGGTGCAATCAAGATACCTGATGCAAACGAGAGCTGGTTCAGGTCTGGTCAAAGCTTCCCGTCCTTCACTTGCACTGGCCTAGATCCCCCCAGGGAACATGTGTGTTTTAATCCTGTTTTTTTTTTTTTTCCCCTTAGTATACAAGAAGTGCGATGGATCTGTACAGTTGTGGCGCTGTCTGCTCCATCAACTCCTTGTATTGATGTTGCTGGGTGCCTGTGGCTGACTTTAATCTATTGGATGAGGAAAATGCTGGGGAAGTGATTTGTGGCATGTGGAGGCTCGGGGAGGAGGAGCCCCCAGCTGGAGGGGGTAGCAACAGGCCAGTCCTTCCTCCAGCCCTGGTTGCTGGCTGGAAACAAGGAGGGGAGACGAAGGGGTTGGAGTCGGGGGGAATGAAGAGGATATTTTAATCCTGTAATTTGGCCTGTTTATTAGTTAATAACTCAGCTAATCCCTAATCCGGGGCAGGGCGGGGAAGCACCACGGCACCTGGCTGAGCTCCGCCGGGGAGGAGTGTGTTGGGGGGGCTGCTGAGGTGAGTGTGTGGGTCTCGGGGTGGAGGGTGAGACCCGCCCCCCCCCCCCCCCCCTCCGGAGCTGGTCCTTCTCTGCCGCCCAGAGCCCTGCCCGGCCTGGGGCGGAGGACGGAGGGGGAGTGGGGGGTCCCCTGAGGCAGGACAGGCCATGGCCCCCTCCCGTGGTGAACTACCCTGTGGGCTCCCCGCTGCCGGAGCTGCAGCTGCTCCTGTTCTTGCTAAAATAAGGCGCTTTTAGCCTCTTCCCGCTGTTGCCAGCCTCGCTAATCTCTTGTCTAGACTCCTCCGCCGGCAGCTTTCGGCCGGCCCCTCTCCTCCTCCCGCCGGCCCCGTGTGGAGAGCTGCGGCCTGCAGCGCACCCACCCCCCGCCCCGCCCCGGCGGCGAGCCTGGGGGGCTCCCGCTGTCCCCCCCCATCCCTCTCAGGCCCTTCCCCAGTCCTGAGGGGGGTGAAGCCCCACAGGATCCGAACTGGGTCCCGCCGGGGGGAGGGGGGGGAAGGCCCCGCTGCGCCTCCCACCCCCGTCTCCAACCTGCGGCCTCTCCCCCTCCACTTCCGGACTACATTTCCCGTCGTGCCCTGCGGCCGCGCCGCGCTCTCTCCGGCTCTTTTCCCGCCGCCGGACTCGCTTTCCCAGCCTGCCCCGCGGCGCGGGCGGTGGCGGGGGACGCTGGGGGCGTGCCTGTCACGTGACGCAGGGTATATAAGGAGCGGCGCAGGGCCGGCGGCCCCATTGTTGTCGGCGAGCGGCGGCGGGGCGGGTCCGCGCGGCCGCAGCCCCAGCGCGCGCCCGGCCGCCCCCCCCGCCCCCCTCCCCCCCCCCCCGGGAGCCGCCCCCGCCCCGCCCCGCCCGGGGGTACCCGGTGAGTGGGGGGGATGTGAGGGGGGGGGAGGGGGTCCCGCCACACCGCCCCGCCCCGGCGAGATGGAGGGGGCTCTGGGGGATGGGAGGTCCTACGGCTTAGGGGGGATATAGGGGATGGGGGGCCTACGAGGGATGTGGGGGCCTATAGAGGATGCCGGGTCTATAGGGGATGGGGTGGCCTTTAATTCATTGGGGGCCTATAAAGGATGCAGGGTCCTTTTCCAGCTGGGGGGGTTTATAAGGGATGTGGGGCCCTATGAGGTGTGTGGGGGCCTTTTCTCACTGTGGGGGCTATAGGGGATGCAGGGGCCTATGGGGGATGTGGGGGTGCTTTCTAGCTGGGGGGCCTATAGGAGGATGCGGGGTCCTATAGAGGCTGCAGGGGCCTACAGGAGACATGGTGGCTTTTTCTGGTTGGGGGCCCTATAAGGTTGGGGGGCTCATAGGTTGCAGGGACCTATCAAGCATGCAGGGGCTTATAGGGGATGCAGTGCCTATAGGGGATGTGGGGGCCATTTTTAGCTCGGCAGCCTATAGGGGATGCGGGGGCCTTTTCTAGCTGGGAGGGGGCTATAGAGGATGCGGAGGGCCCTTATAGCTGGGGAGCCTATAGGGGATGTGGGCGTCTTTTCTGGCTGCTGGGGTGGGGGTGCTATAGAGGATGCAGGTGTCTATAGGGGATGTGGGGGTCCCCCTTCCCCCTGGAGAACCTATAGGGGCTGTGGGTTATGTGGTAAGCTGAGGGCCTGCAGGGGATGGCGGGCCCTGTAGGAGATGTGGGGGCCCCTGCAGCTGGGGGTCTGTAGGGGATGTGGAGGCCCCTACAGCTGAGACGCTCCCCTCTGCTGTATTAAGGGATGTGGGACACTCTTATATTTGGCGGGGGGGCTATAGGGGATGTGGGGGGCCATTGCGGTCTCCCCTCTCCTGTACCTGGGGGGGCTATGAGGGATATGGGGGGGTTATTTATATCCAGTGGCCCTATGGAGGACACGAGGTGCCCTTATAGCTGCTTTGTCCTCTAGCTGGGGACCTATAGAGGACTGAGGGGGGGAGGCATATAGATGGGGGGCACAGAGTGTGGGGGTACAGGAGTCATGCTGGGGTGCAGGCAGGGCTGGGGGGGGGCAATGCCGGGGGTCTCCAAGAAGCCTCATAGGGGTGTTGTGGTGGGATAGAGCCGGTGATGGTGGTAGGATGTGTTGGTCTGGAGGAGGAACCGTCATGGATGTTCTGGTGCGGTGTCCCTGATGGTGGGGGGGTGTGGCGGGGGGGCCTGCCCCCGTCACCAGCGCTGGGAGGTGAGGAGGGGGCTGGGAGGATCCCCCCTTCTCAGTGAGCGGTGGTGGGACTCCACCAGCCCACCGTAGAGAAGGTTCCTCCTTGCCTTGCCCTCGCGCCATGGCCCCGACCCTCCTCGGGGTTACTGCGGCAGGAGGCAGGGTCTGCGCGGGGACGGAGGTGACCCTGAGGGTCTGGAGTCCCACGCACTCAGGTGCTCCACGGTCTCCCGGTGGCCGGGGGCCTCTAGCTGTCCTCAGCTGTGGCCACTGTCTGGAGGGAGCCCGGGAGCCCACATCAGCCGGCACGTGAGGTCTTGCCCATCTCACCCAGCCGAGAAGAGCATCCAGGAGCGAGGGTTCAGCTCAGCAACCCCACGCTCACCCTCGGGAGGAGCTGGGCCAGTGGGACACCCACGGCGATGTTCTCCTTGTCCTCACCTTCAAGGTCTCCCTTTGGTTTCGCCTTTGAGGTCTCCCTGGCCTTCAAGGGAGGTCTCCCTTGACCTCGCCTTCAAGGTCTCCCTTGGCCTGGTCTTCAGGGTCTCCCTCACTTTCAAGGTCTCCCTCGGCCTCGCCTTCAAGGTCTTCCTCGCCTTCAGGGTCTCCCTTGGCGTCACCTTTAGGGTCTCCCTCACCTTCAGGGTCTCTGGGTCAAGGTGTTCTGTGGAGCCGCCATGTGCGATGTGGGGTGGACCTGCCTTTATGACTTGATTCTGGTGATGGGCAAAACTGAGTGGGTTTTTCTGGGGACCGAGTGGGGTTTTTTGGGACCAGCCTTTTCCGTAGCACCCGCCTGAGCCTCCCCAGGAGGTGGGGCAGCGGCGTGGGGGGATGTGCCCGCCTTCAGCAGGCACCGAGGTGATTCGGGGCTCTAGGACAACCCGGCCCCATCCCGACCGACTGCGATGCTGGTTGTGTAAGCGCCGGCTCCAGCGCCGCCGGTGCTCGAGCCGTGGGAGCTGTAGCCTAGATTTATTCGTTAGCCGCATTCGTTAGCGGCAATGTAAAAGAGGAAACCAAATCTTTTGCCATTTGTTGTAAAAACCCGAAACCGAAGTGCCGGTGGTGTAAGGACCAGCCTGGGCTGGACTCGTCTTGCCGGGGTGACGACCGGCGTGTCCCCGAACCGCAGCCCAGCGGATCCGTTGGCTGCCGGGGCCAATCCTGAGGGAAAAGCCTCCAATGACGGCAAATGTGTAAAAGAGCCGACCTGCTGAACCCTTCCCGGTGGCCAAGCAGCCGACCCTTCCATCCAGGGTGGAAATTTTTTCATCTCATTTCTGGGCTCGTCGATACGAGCTTCTGCCCGAATTCCTGCCCTGGGATAATGCTGGGATCCGACAGGAGGACGGGCCGGGAGCGGGAGCTCTGTGCCGGGTGTCGAGCAGGTGGAGGTGCCCCCGGATCCGACCATTTTTGCCAGCTCCAGGTTTAATTCTGCAGCGATTATTGAGCATGAGCCCCGTGTTTTCCCCCTTGGAGCGGGGGTTTCTGTGCTCCGCGGTGTCCGGCCACGTGCTCGAGTGTGACGGACCCTTCCCAGCCGGTGCCGAACCTGATCCGAAGCCCTTCTGCCACCCCGGGGGGGCTCTGGGGGGGCTCCCCGTCCTTGAGGAGGTGAGCTGCTTTATTTGCTCTTCGGAGGACGCGCGGAGCGAGGGTTTGGCTTCCCCGGGGGTTTCTCTTTGCATTCCCTCAGTGATAAACTCCCCGTTTCCCCCCTCCTCGGTGGGGTCGGGGCTTTGCCGGATGCCCCGGGGGGGGGCTTCGGGGTGACGGTGGGAGCTGCTTTTCCGCTTCCCAGTGAGTGCCGGCGGGTGTTCATTCTGCACGACCGCAAAGCCGCGGGGCTGTGGGGGGTTGCTGGGCACCTCGACACACGTTCCACCCCCCCGACACGACGGCGCGACGCTCCGCAGCGATGCTGCCGTGTCATCCCGGCGATGCTCATCCTGCTGCATAACGGGTAACGAGGGAGAGAGCCGAGCCGGGGGGGCGGCTGCCAGAGGGGAAGCCGCTTTTTTGGGTGGGTTTCACCCCGGAGTGAGACGTTTTCCTGTTGAAATCGCTGCCGAGAGACATCCTTATCTCCGGAGCCGGGGGGAATACGAAATTGCAGCCGCTTTTGCGCTCCAGTATCACCTTCCCGGGAGACGCCAGGTGCTGTGATGGAATAAAATGGGCTCCTTTGGTTATTCCTCGATTATATTTTTCTGGTTTTATCTCGTGTGCTGTGATCCGGTCTTAAATACGCCCGTTATCAACCGGGACGGGGTCGGGATGCTTCTTGGATGCCCGACATGCTGCTGCTTAGCCCAGGGGTCTCTCCCTGTATATATCTCTCTTTATTTTCTTCCTTCTTGCATATCATTCCCACCCTCTCCTTGTCCGGCTGCTGAAGTAATCCCGCATCCCTGTATGTGACACCTTGAAATCCTGGGAGGTTTTGTCAGGATCTGCTTTTGGCTCTTGTTTTTTTTTTTTTCTGGGCAACTTATTTCAACCAGCCTCCCCCCAAAAACTGATGCTCGAGGGATCTGGATAAAGCATTTTATAGAGGGGAGTCAATACAAGGAGAAAATTTGGAGCATCCTCCAAGTTACTCGGTCCTGGAGCCCTTTGATCCATGTGAGATTTTTCAGGAGGGATCACAACACCCAGAGGATGCCCAGAGGATCACAAAATCCGCAGGATGCTCGCCTGGTAATTACTAATTACTCTGAATATTTGGAAATCAAACCCACTCGTTGCTCCGGAATTGCTGTTTCAGTCTCCGCCTGGACAAGCTGCGATGGGGGAGCAGCCCGGCAGCGCATCCGACGCGGATCGAGGATCATCGGAGACGATGCCGGAGTCACGGAAGGCGAAACAAAACTCGTTAGAGCTGGACCAAGGGCGGCGGATCCATCACCAAATGAGCTTTGGGCCCCACGGAGCATCTCACCCCGAGGTGCTCCCACTCTTCCTCCTCTCCCGGAAGCTGGGAACCCGCAAACCAGGAGCGTGGGGTTTGGTTTATTTTGCAGCGTGACAGCGTTAATTACTCATGATGGTCTGGGCTCGTTAATCAACCTTGGATGAGCTTTGAGGCGGCAGGGTTTCCCGATCGGATCTTGGAGCGTCGCGGCTGGACCGGCTCTGCCTCGGGATGCTCTTGGCATCCGTGATCACGGGAGTCCCGTCTCTCTCCGGACCCCCTCCCCGCTCCCAAAGGCAACGGCTGACATGGAAAACACCAGTGTTTTGAGCTGAGCTCCTTTCGGTGTGGTTTAATAGCGGGAAGAAGGGGAACTGGGGCCGCATGGCTCCTTCCTCACACTATTGGAGTCAAGTTTTTTTTTTCTTTCCCCATCCCAAATCCCCTCCTTGGGCCTTTATCCTCCTGGGCAGGGAAACGGGGCCATTTTGGGGTGATGGAGGTGGGAAAACAACGTGTCGGGGGGGGGGGTCAGGGACGTGATGGCAGCCATGCTCGAGCGGGTGTTTTCCACCTCCCCTTATCCCCTGGGATCGTGTGCGGGATCGGTGTTGTTAAATCAGCTCCCGAATTGGGCTGATGCTTACCCTGCTTCAGCAGCTGCTTTTTCCCCGTCTTTAGCAACAGGATGAAGCAATTCGCCTACAAGTAAATACCCCAAAAAGCCGTATTTAAACCCAGGTGGGGCTGGGAAATCACACCCTGCTTGGGGGCTTCACTGCCGCCCCGGTGCCGCTGCGGCTTTGGCACCGGCGCCTCCTTTTTGGGGGAGAAAAGGGACACTGGCCTGTTCTTTTTGGGGGAGAAAAACGGCACCGGCGCCTCCTTTTTGGGGGAGAAAAAAGGACGCTGGCCTGTTCTTCTTGGGGGAGAAGTAGGGCACCCGCATGTCCTTTTTGATGGCACTAGTGTTTCTTTTTTGGCTTTAAAGAGGCCGGAGGCGATGGGAGCCCAGCCCGGAGCTTCCCCCGGGGGCGGGCGGTGCCTCCTGCTGCCCCTTCGCCCCGAATCGCATCCCAAGACCCTCCGGTCCCCCCGGGATGCGGGGTTCTGGAGGGGTGCCCTCGGCTGACACGCTTTATTTCAAAGCCGGTTGTTCCGTTGCCATGAGAACGGCAGTTGGAGCAAGGGAACGCGAAGCGGAGGGGAGGTGGCACGAGCGGGTGGGTGCTGGGCTCCCCGGGGGGGGACGGGGCATCCCAGGCCCCGGGGATGGGGACAAGGACAAGGGACATGCCCTGGGCTTGGTTCAAAAGCAAAAGCCGCTGGTGTTGCGGTGGCCCGAAAGCGTCAGGAGGACGAGGAGCGATGCTCGCCGGTCTCCCCACTGCAGGATCCACTCCCAAAATTTCCTCGCCCGAGCTGGAGCCGAGCGTTTCCCGGCTTCCTGGGGGCAAAGCTGCCCGTTTTGGAGCGTGTGCGCATTAACGAGGGGGCAGGAAAACGCCGGGGACTCTCCCAGCAAAATCCTACAGGGGCTTAATCCCTCCCTACGGCTCAGATGGAGCCGCCGATCTGGTGTCGGCGATGGGTGGGTGACCCAGGGCGCGTCCCGAGGGCCTTTTAAGCTTTAGGTTTTTTGGGTTTTTTTAGCAAGGGAGTTGGCAGGAACACGGAGCCGCCGGCAGAGGTTATTCCACGGGTGGAGCGTGCGGGGGTCGGCCGTGCTGGGGCGGCGCGAGCTCCTTTCTTTATAAAACTGGCGTTTCCTTTTGCTTGGGGATTGATTTGGTGCCAAATGGGTTTAGAACAGAAGAGTTTGGTGGGAAGGGAGCTGCGGCCGTCACCCTGCTCAACCGCCTGCCCCCGCCAGGGCTGCCCGAGAATTAAAGGATATTATTAAATAATATTAAATAGCCACGCGCAGCTCCCTCCTGCAGACCGGATGCGGGGAGGATGGGCTCACCTTGGAGATTGGAGGCTTTATCCGGGGTGGGGAGGGCAGGGATGGAGAGAAGCTGCTCCTGAGAGCCAGGGAATCACAGAATCCCATCCTGGCAGGGGTTGGAAGGGACCTCTGGGGATCTCCAGGCGGAACAGCCCCGGGGCTCCCGGCCTTTCCCCAGCACAGAGATGCTCCAGCCCCTCAGCATCTCCGCAGCCTCCGCTGGACCCTCTCCAGCAGTTCCCCGTCCTTCTGGAACTGGGGAGCCCAGAACTGGCCCCAGTGCTCCAGCTGTGGCCTCCCCAGGGCAGAGCCGAGGGGGAGGGTGACCTCCCTCGCCCTCCTGGCCACCCCAGGAGGACACTGGGGCCACAAGGGCACAAGGCACATTGCCGGCCCACCTTGGCCACAGGGGTGCATTGCCGGCCCGTGGGCAACTTGTTGGACTCCCAGGTCCCTCCCTGCAGAGCTGCTCTCCAGCAGGTCACCCCCAACCTGTCCTGGTGCGGGGGGCTGTTCCCCCCCAGGTGCAGCACCCGACACTTGCCCTTGTTGAACTCCATGAGGTTCTTCTCCACCCAGCTCTCCAGCCCGGCCGGGTCTCGCTGGATGGTGGCACGGCCTCCTCCCAGTCCTGGGTCACCAGCAAAGGTGCTGCGGGGACACTCTGTCCCCTCCTCCAGGTCGTTGATGAAGACTTTTAGCAAGACTGGACCCAGAACTGACCCTGGGGAGCACCGCTAGTTACCATATCCCGAGGGATATCCTGGCTTCTCCGAAACGCCGTTACAGCTTCTCGCCTTCTCGGCAGGACCGCGGTGAGCCCGCCCGGAGCTCCGGTGGCCGGCTCTCCATGCGAACCACGGCCAAATGGATGCGATCGCGAGCGCCGGCCTCAAGAGGAAGTGCGAGGATGTGGACGTGGGCTCGCCGGGCTCCAACTCGGACGACGAGATCTCCAACAGCGACAGCGCCGATAGCTGCGACAGCGTCAACCCCTCCAGCTCCACCGGCTTCATACGTGAGTGGTCGGGGACGGTCACTGGCCGTGCCCCCAACCTCCCGGTGCCTCTGCCATCGAGCATGGGGCACCTGCACGTGGGGCTGGCTCCGCTCTTCTCCTGGGTGTGGGGCTGGCTCTGTCCTTCCCCTGGACATGGGGCTGGCTCCGCTCTTCCCCTCTTCATCCCTTACGGCGTGTTTGAGGTGATGAGCAGAGATCTACTCACCCGTCCACGGGTTTGGGTCACTCCAGACCCCAGGGAATTTCAAATATTAGTCCCCAAGTTGGTTGTCCGAGGTCCATCCTGGACCTTTTCTATCCCCCTCCCAGCGTTTGCCCCACCTGAAATATTTTGGTGGCTGATGGTGATGATGGTGTAGGGGGATGGGGATCAATGGTCTCAGTGGCATTGGAGGTAAGAGGCCCGTGAGGACACAGCTGTCACCCAAAGCCAGCTCAGGGCCACCAACACGAGCTCGACCTGCTCCTGGGAGCCCGAGGGCTCAGGGGTTGCAGAAAAGCCGCTTTCCAATGGGGCAGAAGGTCTTCATGGGACTCTCAAAAGGGTTTTTTGCTCCTAACAGCCCTTCTCTGGCCTCTCCCCCCCCTGCAGCCACCTCCATCCTGAAGCGGCAGAAGCAGCTTCGCAGGAAGAATGTCCGCTTCGACCAAGTGACCGTCTACTACTTCGCCCGACGCCAGGGTTTCACCAGCGTCCCCAGCCAGGGCGGCAGCTCCCTGGGCATGGCCCAGCGCCACAACTCCGTCCGCCGCTACACGCTCTGTGAGTTCGCCCAGGAGCAGGAGGTGAATCACCGGGAGATCCTACGGGAGCACCTCAAGGAAGAGAAACTCCACGCCAAGAAAATGAAGGTATTGCCGGGGAAGCGCGGCGTCGCCGGTGAAATCGCGGCCGGGAAACACCTCCCCGAGCTTTGGTGGAGCTTGAATATAAGCCAGGTCGGAGGAGAGAGATCCAGGCTGCCATTTCACACCGACTGGGGATGGATTTATCGCCGCTAAACTCTTCCTTTTTATTTCTTTTATCTCTTTTTTTGTGTCGATGCTGCGCCCGCCCGCAGTGCCGGCCGGGCAGCGTCAACCTCTGCTGGGTTGGCCAAATTCTACCAGGTCTGTGCCGGCAGAAATTCCAGTCTGGGAGGAGGCAGCCGGGCTGCGTCGGGGAGTGATGAGGATCTCGGGTGGCTCTGCCTGTTTTCCAGCCTGTCCCCGATTTGCCGCTGCCGGGTCTGTGCCCTCGGGTGCTGCCTGCGGATACTCTGCAGAGCCCGGGGTCGGCTCCTGCTGCCGTCACAGCCTGCTTTGGGCAAAGGGATGCAAATCCAGCCGGCTGCCTCTTTATTTTCTTTATTTTTGATTATTATTTTTTAAAACGGGCTTTTCCACCAGCTCCTCGGGAGGCCGTGGACCCCTCCGTCCGCTGCCTCTGCGGGTGCTGGGCTCTCCGAGGGCTGGGGACCCCCTTTTATCCGCAGTGCCGAGATTTGAGGGTATCGGAGTGGGGGAGGAGGGGAGGCTGAAGGGCTGGAGCAGGGAGGTGAAGGCGCGTTGCAGGATCCAGCTCTGGCCCCTCCGCTATTTCAAACCTCGTTTTACCGGGGGGGGGATGCTCTGCAGCTCCGCCGCTGCCACCGCTCTCCCAGGACCCTGATATTTTAAGCAGCAGCGGCCTCCTTTTATCTCGCTGTTTCATAGAATCATAGAATCATGGAATCATTTAGGTTGGAAGAGACCCTTGGGATCATCGAGTCCAACCATCAGCCCCACTCTACAGAGTTCTCCCCTACACCACATCCCCCAACATCAACATCTAAACGAGTCTGAAACACACTCAGGGATGGCGACTCCACCACCTCCCCGGGCAGCCTATCCCAGTGTCTGACCGCTCTTTCTGGGAAGAATTTTTTCCTAATGTCCAGCCTAAACCTCCCCTGCTGCAGCTTGAACCCATTCCCTCTTGTTCTGTCGCTAATTACCTGGGAGAAGAGACCAGCACCAACCTCTCTACAGTGTCCTTTCAAGTGGTTGTAGTGAGTGATGAGGTCTCCCCTCAGCCTCCTCTTCCTCACACTAAACACTCCCAGCTCCTTCAATGGCTCCTCATCGGATTTATTCCCCAGGCCCTTCCCCAGCTCCGTTGCCCTCCTCTGCCCTCGCTCCAGCCCCTCGATGTCTCTCTCGTATTGGGGTGCCCAAAACGGGACACAACACTCGAGGTGTGGCCTCCCCAGTGCTGAGCACAGGGGGACAATCACCTCCCTCCTCCTGCTGGTCACACCATTTCTAACACGAGCCAGGATGCCATTGGCTTTTTTTTTGCAGCGCGCCGTAACGGAGGGAAGACAGAAAAGGGATTCTCTGCTCTGAATTCTTTTATTATTTAATTTTTTCCCCGCTTCCTTCTCCTACAAACCCCCACGAGCCCGCCCGCAGTGTGGCTGGGGGGGGATCGGGCAGGGATGGCTCTGTGCGGGACCGGGTCGGACCCTGCTTGGTGCCGGGGGGCCAGGGAAGGGTCTGAGCCGGGTGGGGGGTGGTCGGTGGGGGACGAGGAGGCAGATGGAGGGATGTCTGTCCTTCCTCCTGCCTCGTCGCCGCGGTTCGGCGTCCCCCCGGCTGGGCACTGACTCTGCCCCGCCGCCCCGCAGCTCACCAAGAACGGCACGGTGGAGTCGGAGGAGGCGGACGGCCTGACTCTGGAGGACGTCTCGGACGACGACATCGACGTGGAGAACGTGGAGGTGGACGACTATTTCTTTCTGCAGCCGCTGCCCACCAAACGCCGCCGAGCTTTGCTGCGAGCCTCCGGCGTTCACCGCATCGACGCCGAGGAGAAGCAGGAGCTGCGGGCCATCCGCCTGTCCCGGGAGGAGTGCGGCTGCGACTGCCGCCTCTACTGCGACCCGGAGGCCTGCGCCTGCAGCCAGGCGGGGATTAAATGCCAGGTGAGTCAGGGAAGGAGACGCCGGCGGCGAGACCAGGTTGCCGGGGCTCGTCCTGGTGCCGGTGTGCCCGTCCTCTCCTCGGGGGCTGGCTGATCCTGGAGGAATCGGGGTGCAGCTCCGGCCTTCTTTTGGGGACACCTCGCAGGGGGCAGAACTTCCCCCAGGGCCAAATTCTCGATGTCAGGGGTGGATTTTAGGCTCCGGGGAGGGATTCTCCGGGATCCTGGAGCTGCCACGTCTCCGTCTCCCTGCCAGGTGGATCGCATGTCCTTCCCCTGCGGCTGCTCCCGGGACGGTTGCGGTAACATGGCCGGTCGGATCGAATTCAATCCCATCCGGGTGCGGACTCACTACCTCCACACCATCATGAAGCTGGAGCTGGAGAATAAGCGTCAGGGCGGGCGGCCACCGGCGCCGGAGGAGGAGGCGGCCGCCGCCGCTCACGGCTCCGCCGGCGACTGGCTGGGGCCGCAGCCGGCCGAAACGCAGGACTTCCAGGAATTCATGGCGGAGAACGAGACGGCCGTCATGCACCTGCAAACGGCGGAGGAGTTGGAGAGGCTGAAGGCTGAGGAAGACTCCAGCAACGGCTCCAGCGTGGAGAGCTTGGGCGTTTGCATCCTGGAGGAGCCCCTGGCCGTGCCGGAGGGTTTGTGCCCGGGTCTGGCCGCCCCCATCCTCATCCAAGCCCAGTTACCTCCGGGCTCCTCCGTCCTCTGCTTCGCCGACGGCTCGGAGCAGGCGGCCTCAGCGGTGGGCGACCAACCCTACTTGAACGATGGCCCTGTGGTCTACTACCAGGTGGAGCAGAGGCCGGCGCTGGGCGCCAAGGGCGAGGGCAGCGCCGCGGAGCCGCCGGCACCGTCCTCCTGCCCGGGCGAGAAGGACCTCGGCGTCCTCCCCGGCCCCGTGGTGACTTGCGGCCGAGCCGCCGCTCCCAGCAAGGGGGAAGCGTCCAAAAATCCTCCCTCGTCCCGGGAGGCCGCCCCGTCCTCCGAGGGCTGCCGAGCGGCGGCTGCTCCCTCTTCCCCATCCCCGATGCCACCGGAGCCACCCTCCGCCGAGGAGCCCTCGCCGGGGCCCGTCCTGCCCGTCTGAGCGGCCCCGTCCCCCCGTCAGCGCTCATTTATTTATTGACAACAATATTTTCTGGACCGGCAGCGGCCACCGGTGGTTATTTAATTGCAGGGGAGGGAGGGGGGGGCGCGGGGGGCTGCCTTGTACAGAGGATTTTACAGGGCCCCCCCTCGCCCGGGGGCCAGGAGCCCTTCGCTTGCCCGGCAGAGACGGTTTTCGCGTTCTGGTGGCCGCTCGGTTGCCACCTGCGCGCTGGGACACGCCGGACCCGCAGCCTCCTGCTTCCCGTGGCCGCTCCTTCCCGTCCTCCTCCCCCGCGGCTGCCCCCCCCGCAGCCCCCGGCTGCCAGCGGACCTCTGCCCTCTTTGGTTTTTAACGAAAAAAGACCTTTTTTTCCTCTTTTTTTTTTTTCCCCCCCCCCCTTTAACAAATGTTTACGAGGCCGTGTCACAACCCGACGCCTCCAAGTGATGCTTCAGCCCCTTCCCTATGGCCAGGATGGACCGGGAAGGACATGGAGCCGGTGGGGAGGCTCCAATTGCACAAGGGGGGGGGTGAGACCACGGCCTGAAAACTCCTAGAAAATTTTTTTTGGGGGGGGTTTAACCACCTGGATTTGAAGAGTCTGAGCCCGGCGCGGCCGTGACGGAGCCCCGTGTCCGTCCGTCTGTCCCCGTGCTCCACGCCGGCCTCGAGGAACGGTCAAGGCAACCGGGCAGGAAAAGCACTTTCCGTCGTCCCCCCCCCGGGCACCCCCCAGGGCTCCAGATCCCGGCCGATGGGAAGCGTCTCCCCTCCGTCTCCCGCCATTCACTGGACTCTGGATGAGCAAATCCGCTCTTTTTAAGGAGAGAATCAAGAGCAGAGCCGGGGGGGGGGAGCAAAGAGCCCCCCGATGCCCAGGACCTTCCTCTGCAGGGGGGGGTCCAATCCGCCCTGGCCCCCCCTGGCTGCTGCCCTCGGCTTCTCCTCGGAAAACGGCCCCGGAGCTGCTCCCAGGGGATCCTGCTCCTGCGGGAAACCTCCCCATGGAGAGCAGGGACACGGCGGGGAGGGGGGGGAAGACTTGGGCCTGACAAAGTGCTTTAATTGTTTTTTTTTGGGGGGGGGGGCGGGTTTGTTGCGGTTTGAGGCTCTTCTCGCGCTCCTGGCGGTCGCCTCCCTCCGTCGAAAGGTGTTTAAAGGGGTTTAAAGCCCCTTTTGCTGCTCTCGCCGCCTCGGGGAGCGGTTCTGGCCGAGCCTTAAGCCCGGAAAAGCGGCTTTTCCCCAGCGCCCCCCGTCCCTCCCCACCGGCAACGAGCCCGGGGGACACCGTCCCCTTTGCCCGGGGCAGAGCGGAGGGGACAGGGATGGGGACAGGGACGGGGACGGTTTCCAAACTTGGGGGGGGCTCTCAGTGCCCGTCACCGATGGGATCCTGGCAGCAGCCCCCCCCCCCCCCCCGCCCTCGGCCTGTGCACAAGGGCTAAATTCGGGAGGAACAAAGCCTTATCCCGTGTTGGGCGCGTCCCCGGCCATGGCCCCGCGTCCCTTCCCAGCGGGAGCTGCCGCCGCCGGTTTGCCCATGGCGGGGGGGGTTTCATTCAGCTCCCGCAAGAACCGGAGCAACTCCGAGCTGCAGAACCCGGAGCAAACGGCGACACTTGAATGGGTTGAAAAATCATCTTTATTTCCTCCCCTTTTTTTTTTTTCCATTTCCCACGGCCTCCGCGCTCCCTCCCCGGCTCTGGGCCCTCGGCCGCCACAGCCAGGCCAGGACGCGCTGGTGGCCGCGGTGGCTCGTTAATCCACTCGTTAGGGGAGCCCGGAGGCTCCCTCAACCGACAGAATGAATCCTAAAACGCCGGTTAGGACGGGTGCTTTCACAATAAGCAAAGAACAGGATTTATTCTATTTTTACAGAGAGAACTATGCTGTTAATAGTGCAATGAAAGCGCGTTTCTGCCTTTTCTGGGGTTGTGTTGGTTTTTTTTTGGGGGGGGGTTGGGTTGGTTTACACGCTCCCGACCGACGCTGACGCCGGCTGCGCGCTCCGGGCCGCGGCGTGTGAGGACCCCCCCGGCGCGTCCCCTCTCTGGTGCTACCCAGCTGCTGCCGGAGCCCTGCCCCGATGGCGCCTGCCCCCACGGCACGATGGTGGCACCTGCCCCCACGGCAGCCCCAAAATCCAGGCAGGCCCCGGCTCCTCCTCCTATTTAAACCCGGACTCCGGCGCTCCTAAACCTCCCCCACTGTCCGCAGGTGGCTTTTTTTTTTCTTTTTTTTTAATTATTTTTATTTTTTTTTTTCACTTTTCCAGTGTGAATCCAAAGCTTGTCCTCCACTGTTTTTTTTGGTTTTGTTTTGTTTTGTGTTTTTTTTAATTCTTATTATTTCCAGCCTTTTTATGTTCTTTTCATGGTGACAATGCTGTATTTAAAGAGAATATTTAAGTGTAAAAATAAAGAAATGCTCAAACTTGCACCGCTCCTGTCTTAAAGGGGGGGTTAAACACACACCACCACCACCACCCCCCCCCCCGGGAACTCGAATTCCTGCAGGAACGGGGTGGGGGAGGGTCGGGGGGGGGGTCGTGAGGGAGGAGCTGGGCGCTGGCCTGGTGCACGGGAGGGCGATTCCTACCCCTCCTTTATACCCCAATAACGCTTAAAAAAGGGAATGTGGTGAGTGGTGTTCCCCAGGGGTCAGTGCTGGGTCCCGTCCTCTTCAATGTATTCATCAATGACCTGATGAGGGGACAGAGTGACCCTCAGCACGTTTCCCGATGGCACAAAGCTGGGGGGGGTGGCTGACACCCCAGAAGGCCGTGCCGCCATCCAGAGAGACCTGGACAGGCTGGAGAGTTGGGCAGAGAGAAACCTTATGGAATTCAACAAGGGCGAGTGCAGGTGCTGTCCCTGGGGAGGGATAACCCCCCGCACCAGGACAGGTTGGGGGTGACCTGCTGGAGAGCAGCTCCGTGGGAAGAGACCTGGGAGTCCTGGGGGACAACGGGATGGCCATGAGCCAGCAACGGGCCCTGGTGGCCAAGAAGGCCAGTGGCATCCTGGGGGGCATCAGGAAGAGCGTGGCCGCAGGTGGAGGGAGGTTCATCCTCCCCCTCTGCTCTGCCCTGGGGAGGCCGCAGCTGGAGCACTGGGTCCAGTTCTGGGCTCCCCGGTTCAAGAGGGACAGGGAACTGCTGGAGAGGGGACAGCAAAGGGCTGCCAAGATGCTGAGGGGATGGGACACCACTCTGATGGAGAAAGGCTGAGGGATTTGGGTCTCTTCAGTCTGGAAAAAAGACGGCTGAGGGGTGACCTTATCAACACTTATAAATACTTAAAGGGGGGGTGTCAGGAGGACGGGGCCAGGCTCTTCTCAGTGGTGCCCAGGGACAGGACAAGGGGTAACGGGCACAAACTTGACCATGGCAAGTTCCACCTAAACACGAGGAGGAACTTTACCCTGAGGGTGTCAGAGCCCTGGCACAGGCTGCCCAGAGAGGTGGGGGAGTCTCCGTCTCTGGAGACATCCCAACCCCGCCTGGACGCGTTCCTGTGCCACCTGCTCCGGGTGACCCTGCTCTGGCCGGGGGTTGGACTGGGTGATCTCCAGAGGTCCCTTCCCACCCTATGGCTCTATGAATTTTCCAGGTGTTGGCGTGTCCCGGCTGCAGGCGGAGGAGCCGGCGGTGGGACACGGGGTATTTCCCGGCGCGGGAGGCGGGGAGAGGCCTCCAGAGAGACGCTGGAGCCGCTCGCTTGCTTTTCTCTTTAATAAAACACTTAAAGTTGGGTTAAATTCACTCATCAGCGGGGACGTTTCTCATGCAGCGCCGGGGCCAGGTGAGACACGGCGGGATTTAACCCCTTCACGCAGCCTCGGGGCCGGGAGCTGCCACTGAAGCCCCCAGAGCCGCCTCCGCCCAGCAGAACGCGTGGGGCTGCGCTCTAATTAGGCAGAACTTAACGAAGGCAGCCCGGGGCCTCCGCTGAAGGTGTCGGTGCCTTCGCTCTAACCCCGTTTGTGTCGGCAGCGGCGTTTCCAGCCTCCCCGGGTGCGGGGCTGTGACGGGGATGCTCCGGGAGGCAGCCGAATAAAAGCACGGGAACCCCACGAGGCTCCCAGTTGGGTCGCGCAGGGATTTGGGGTCTTTTCTTAAGCGTTCGGGGAGATTTTTATCTTTAAAGACTGCTCGGTGGAGTAAAGAAACTAAACAAAACCCCTCCGTGCGAGGCACAGAGCAGCAAAACCCAAGCTGAAGGGAGCCCGCGACTGCGAGGTACGAAGGGAAGTGTCCACAGGCAGCGGAGACGCCGGTTCTCCCCTCCCGTAATTAAAGTGACGCAGTTTCAGCCTTCCCGGGACACCGAGGGCGGGAGGGCAGGGCCGGGGCTCAGCCCCGCGGCGTCGCCAGCCCGCTCCGACGGCACCAAGGGGAAGAGAAGAGCCGGCGCTGGCACAAACCTCCGAGGGAATCGCGTCTTCGCCCCCGCGGCAGCACCGGGGCCCCAGCGCCGACCCCGGGCCGCGGTTTCACGTCACCGAAAGGCGGGTTTGGTTTTGGCGGCACCAGGCTGGGAGCGGCCGAGTCGGCGCGCGATGCCAGGGGTGGGGGTGCGCAGCCGGCGGCTCGGCCGTCACTCCTTGGCCCTGAGGTAGTTGAGGGACAGCAGGACCATGCTGTTCGCCAGGAGAGAAGCTTCGGAAGCTGAAAAAAACCAGGAGAGAGGGGTCAGAGCGGCGCTGCCACGGCCCAACCGCTCCAAAGATGCTCATCCCGAGCTGCCGGTGCGGCACCGGAGGCTGCAGGGCTCCCCCTCGCCCTCTCTCCAGGAGGCTTTTTGCTCTGCTCTGGGTTCCCCGTTTCCCTCCCGCTCCCATTTTGCTTCCCCCGGTGCTGCTGCGCGGCTGGAATCCGCCACCACGAGGTCTGTGCGGGACAGGGACACCCGGGCACAGGCTGTCCCACACAGACACGTCCCTGGAGAGAGCCAGCGGGCTCCGCCACGTCCTCCTCCCAGGGCCAGGAGGATCCATGGGGCAGCCCCAAGGGGGAGAAAGCCACCGTTTATCCCAAATTTCCCCAGAACCGACGTTCCCAGGTGCCCCCTGCCCCCGGCAGCAGCCGCCTCTCGGTACCTTGCAGCTTGCAGGAGAGCCCCAGCCACTGCTCCAGCCACGCTCTGCACTCCGACATGCCGAGATGGGTGGAGTTCAGGCCACGGAGGTAACAAGCCTGCGGAGAGGGAAAAAATAAGGACACATTCAGGAAGATGAAACTCCGGAGATCACGCTGTGATCCAGTGGGGAAGCAGGGCGGAGCTATGGAGCCCCGGTGTCATCCCGGCAGGGAAAATGGGCTCAGAAAACGCCTTTCTGGAGGAAAGCGGCCGCAATCCGCCTCATGGTGGGTCTGGAGGAATGTGCTGTGCCCCGACGGGGCTCCGCTAACGATGGGGAGGGCCAGGACGGGGCCACCCCCGGGGAAAGGAGCTGGAGGAGGCGTCCTCACCGCTCTCAGCTCCTCCTCGGACAGCTGGCCCAAGCCCAGGCGCGGCATGGCGCGGTCCAGGTGCCGGATCTCCAGGACGTGGCTCCGCAGGCGATGCCTCAGGAAAAAGGCCGGCAAGTGAGGGGTCAGGAACAGGACCCGGCTCAGGGCTTTCTGAGGGGGAAAAGAAGGGCAGGGTCACCGATGAGGGCATCCGACCCCTCCAAAAATGGGTGTCCGACCCATTCAGGCACAACTTAAGTCAGACAAAGCCTCTCCCGTTCCAGATATGCCCCACATTTTGTTCCTCTTTAATTATCCGGCTAATTGTCCTGCCCTGAAACCCTGAGCTGCCCTTGGCCGTTCTCGTTACGCCCAGCTCGGCTGCCTGCCCCGACGAGCAGAGCAGGGAGCGGTGTCCAGAGAAACGAGCTCTGTCCTGGGCTGGACGCGGGTGTCTGGGGCACGTCCAGGTGTGTGGGACGGCTCAGGAGCGGCCGATGGCCCCACCGAGCCAGGCAGCTACAGCAAGGACGGACAAACGGTCTCGTTTGGGGGCTGTTTTCACAGAATCACAGAACGGTTTGGGTGGGAAGGGACCTTAAAGCCCCCCCAGTGCCACCCCCTGCCCTGGGCAGGGACACCTCCCCCAGCCCAGGTTGCTCCAAGCCCCGTCCAACCTGGCCTTGAACCCCTCCAGGGATGGGGCAGCCACAGCTTCTCTGGGCAACCTGGGACAGGGGCTCACCCCCCTCACAGCCAAGAATTCCTTCCTCACATCCCATCTAAATCTCCCTCTTCCAGTGTAAAACCCTTCCCCCTCATCCCATGGCTCCCCTCCCTGATCCAGAGTCCCTCCCCAGCTTTCCCGGAGCCCCTTGAGGGACTGGAAGGTCTCCGCGGAGCCTTCTCTTCTCCAGGCTGAACCCCCCCAGCTCTCTCAGCCTGTCCCCACAGCAGAGGGGCTCCAGCCCTCCCAGCATCTCCGGGGCCTCCGTGGCACCTCAGCGCTCCTCAGTAAGAGCCAGCTCTGAGCTGCCGGCAGGAGAAAAGCCGCACTCACCACATGAGACACCTGGAGCTTGTTCAGACCCAGCGGAGATCCCGAAAACAAGCTTCTGACAGCGTAGAGCTCGGCCACGTGCGGCTGGGAACCTCGCTGCACCTGGAAGAGCCATGGCGCGCGTTGCCGACACCTCCCAGGGGTGTTCATCACCACCAGGCAGGGCTGAAGCAGCAGCACAGGCAGGACGGGCAATACCGGCCGCGGCGGCGACGTACCTCGGCGCAGAGCTCCTGCAGGCGTTTTTGGAGCTGCGGCTCAGGCAGGGAACGCGCTGCCAGGGCTATACTCCTCACCACATCCAGGTAGGAGTCTCTCCGGATGGCGTCGTAGGCGTCCAGGAACTCAACCTGCTGGCTGGGGGTCCAGAAGTAGCGGATCAGCAGCTGGCGTGGGAAGAAATACCTTGGAGAGAAGAAGAGACGGGGATTTGGGGAGGAAAACCGCAGGGACAAGCTGGGGCAGCTGGATTTTGTGCTGCTGGAAAGAAGCGCAAGCAACGCCCTGCGCCAGGGCAGCACCTCTCGCCCCTAGGAGCTGCGGAGGTTCGCTCCTCCAAAGGGGAGAGCTTGGGAGTCACTGAATCGTTTCGCTTGGAAAAGACCTTTAAGATCATTGAGTCCGACCGTTAACCCACCGCTGCCAAGCCCACGGCCTGACCACGTCCCCAGGTGCCGCATCCACACGTCTTTTAAGTCCCTCCAGGGACGGTGAGTCCCCCCCTGCCCTGGGCAGCCTGTTCCAGGTCATGGATAAAGATATTAAACAGAACCAGCCCCAGCCCCGAGCCCTGGGGAACACCACTTGCGACCGGCCGCCGACTGGATTTAACTCCATTCCCAACCCTTTGGGCCCGGCCAGGTTTTAACCCAGCGAGGCGTAGGCGCATCCAAGCCACGAGCACCCGGTTTCTCCAGGAGAACGTTGGGGGAAACGGTGTCATGAGTGAATCAATCAGATCTGAGAAGGTTAAACAACGTCCACGGCCTTTCCCCCCTCCACTGAGTGGGTCACCTTGTCCTTGAAGGAGATTTGCTCCTCCAAAGGCCACAGAGAGCTTGGAAAGGAGAGCTCCGAGCGATCGGATCGCTGCCGTGCCCAACTGGAGCTTCTCCGCTGTGGCCGAGGTTCCACACAACACGGAGATCTCCACCCCACGCCACTGTACACAGCAGGGCTCTCACCCACCCGCAGGACACGAAAGCCAGGGAGCGGAACTGAAAAATCCAGGGATTTAGCCTGGATTTAGCTCTGGCGGCAGGACAGCTGGCAGGGAGAGGGACGTTCGAAGCGCTACGGAGACAGCTGGGAGGGAATTGTGCAAGGAGGTTTCTCCAGCCAAGCACGCACAGGGCTGTTCCCTGCATGCCGGGGATTATTTCTCCGGGTTAGAAACATGGAGCCGGGCGGGTTGCTGGCAAGCAGGAGCCGGTGTTGCGAAACCATTGCTGGGCTCGTCGGGCTACGGGTATTTTTTACTACAGTGAGAGGTGGAGGGAGGAAAGGAGACCATCTGGCTGGATTTGTAACTCCAAAAAACCCCCACAATTCCATGAAATTTAAGATATCGGTGAAAAGGAGCCCAAAGATCGGGGCTGCGGCAGAGCCCTGGCGGTCACTGTGCCGCCGGTACTCACATCAGGACGATGACCAAGAAGTTGGCGAAGGGCGGGATGGCGATAATTCCGATGGGAATGGCCTTGATCACGTCCCTGCGAAACTGCCTCCAAAATTAGAAAAGAGAATCAGGATCTGACGCCAAACTCGCAAAATTCCCTCAAAATTAACAGCCCCGGCCCCTGGCTGCAGCTTCCGAACCCTGTTTTTAGGCAGGGAACGTGCCTCGCCCAGAGGAATTGGCCTCTCCGAGCCGTCGCCAAAGCCCCACACGCGAACTCAAGACCCTTTTTCTGGCGAGGCAGAGCCAGGTGGCACCGAACCGCGTCCCGAGCGCCGCGCCGTACCTGCCGCAGCCTCTCCATCTCCCGGTAGGGAAGCTGCTGAACGCTCAGTCTCTGGTGGGACATTTTAGATTTGATTTTTCTTATTTCTTTGACTTCCAGGAAGAGCGCTTGGATTCCTGCCAAAACAGAGAGCACCTTCAGGTCCCGATTCCCAGAAAAACGCCTCCAGCGATACGGCTTTTAGCCCCGGGAAGGGAACCGGCAGCACAACCAGCTGCCCCCATTCTCCCCAGCGAAGCGGAAATGTCTCCTCCTCCCTGGGACCCACCTTTCGTGAAAGTCGCGTACAGCACGTAGAAACGGGGGAAGCTCTTTTCCAAAAACCTCTCGTACCTCCCGTTGATGTGCTTCGCTTTTGATGCCAGGGCAGCGAGGACGGACCTGGAACCAGCCTTCGTGGAGAGGCAGCACAATGGGGACCTGCAGCAAAACACCCCCCGATAATTTCTGTGAGTGTTTTACGGAAAAGCCTGGCTCGTGACAACCTTATGAAGTTCAACCAGGCCACATACAAAGTCCTACACTTGGGTCAGGGCAACCCCAAACATGGACACAGGCTGGGGGATGAAAGGATTGAGAGCGGCCCTGAGGAGAAGGACCTGGGGGTGTGAAAAGCTGAATATGACCTGGCAACGTGCGCTGGCAGCCCAGAAACCCCCCACAGCCTGGGCTCATCCCCAGCAGTGTGGGCAGGGGGGCGAGGGGGGGGATTCTGCCCCTCTGCTCCGCTCTGTGAGACCCCCCTGCAGCGCTGCCTCCAGCGCTGGGGCACCAACAGCAGAAGGACACGGAGCTGTTGGAGCGGGGCCGGAGGAGGCCGCGGAGATGCTGGGAGGGCTGGAGCCCCTCTGCTGTGGGGACAGGCTGAGAGAGCTGGGGGGGGTCAGCCTGGAGAAGAGAAGGCGCCGGGGACACCTTCCAGCCCCTGCCAGTCCCTAAAGGGGCTCCAGGAAAGCTGGGGAGGGACTCTGGAGCAGGGAGGGGAGCCATGGGACGAGGGGGAAGGGTTTTACACTGGAAGAGGGAGATTTAGGTGGGATGTGAGGAAGGAATTCTTGGCTGTGAGGGGGATGAGCCCCTGGCCCAGGTTGCCCAGAGAAGCTGTGGCTGCCCCATCCCTGGAGGGGTTCAAGGCCAGGTTGGACGGGGCTTGGAGCAACCTGGGCTGGGGGAGGTGTCCCTGCCCAGGGCAGGGGGTGGCACTGGGGGGGCTTTAATGGTCCCTTCCCACCCAAACCCTTCTGTGATTCTGTGAAAGTGGAGATGGCCCAGGGAGACGTGGGACACTGGGCTGTGGGACTCCCAAAACCCCCAGAAAGGCTACAGCCACTGGGAACCCCCCCTGCCCCACACGGGCAGCCCTGGCCGGCCCTACGCACCTCCTCAGACCGGGCTCAAGTCCATGACCAGGTGTGGGGCGGGGCACTTGGGGGGTGCTGAGACCCGGATCAGGGCCCGGCAGGGGTTGGGGGCTTCCCAGTGCCTGGGAGGGGCCGTGAGTGGCGCTGGGAGGAGTCAAGGTGGCTCAGGCGGGTGGGCGGCAGAGTCGGTAACGGGGGGGCAACGGCTGGCGCCGGGGCGGAGGACAGGGGGGGACACGAGACACCTCGGTAAGAAACGGGGAGTGGCCTCGGGTGAATGGGAGGGAGCACTGGGGGCTGGGGAGCGGGTGGGGGCTACGGCCAGTACCGGGGGGGTGGGAACTGGGGGGAGGACAAGGCCGGTAACCGGGCGGGGGTGGGTCGGGTGGCCCGGCCGGTGCCGGGAGGCTATGGCCGGTACCGGGAGGGTGGGGAGTCGGTCCCAGCTCACCTCGTCGCCCCCCGGGCGCGGCTGAGGGTGGTGGCGGCGGCGGCGGGGCCGGGGCCGGAGCCGAGGCGCCAGAGCGCCCAGCGGCAGCCGGCCCTGGACAGCGCCATCTTGGCGGGTCACCGCCGGGGGGCAAAGGGCGAAGGTCACGGCGGAGGGGGGGGTTGAGAGCGAGCGCGGGCGGCTGAGCGCTGATTGGCTGGCGGGGCGGTGCCCGCGTGACGGCAGCCGGAAGCGCCGTGCGGCCGGTCATGTGACCGAAGGCGGAAGTGGTCCCTGGGAGTCGTCGGGGCGCGAAGCGGGGCCTGGACCGCGCTGAGCTGCCCCCGGTACCGGCACCCTGGGCCCGCGGGCGGGGGCTGGGGCTGGGCACCTCCGCAGCACCCCCCGAGATCGGGGCCGTGCCCCGCCGGGGGTTCCCCCTCTCTGGCGCTGTTTTAAGGCCTGCGGTGCAGCGGTGGGGGGCGCCCGGGCGGCCTGCGGCCTTGTCTCGGGCTGCCTGTCCCCTTCCCGGGCCCTTGGCTTCCCTGCGGCGCCGGGTGCTCACACGTTAGGGTAGTGGGTGATTGAGGCGAGGTGAGCTGGGCCCCCTCTGCCTCTTCACCTGCCACAGCCAGTGGCTGGCACCGGAGCCAGGGGTCGAGCCCGTTCCCTGGCCCTTCAAGGGGTGCCCCTGCATGTGGCAGGGCTGTAACTTGCCCTTTCTCTGCCACTGCCTTGCCCCAGACATAGTGGGGAGGCCAAATCCCCACTATGGGTCCCCAGTGAGGGACGGTGTGGCAGCAGAGGGGTCATGGTCCCTCCCAGGGCCCTGTGGTCCCTGCTCTGGGTGGCTCCCGCTGCTCTGACTCGGTTTCCCTGGCTCGCGTCCGGCTCCGGACACTGGAGCCAGGCAGGACACCTCCCTCTGTCCGTCCCTCCCGCAGACAACCTGCAGCTGAGCGACAGAACCAGTTCTGCAGCTGCTCCTGGGGCAGTTCCGTGTGGGTCACGTTTGCTTTCTTGATTTGAAGTGCCACAAGAAACATCTTCAAAGGCCTTTTAGGAAAAAACTGCTGCTTCTACCCCTGCCTGTGAGCTCTGCCGACTCTTCCCCCTATGGGCACCTCTAAAACCAGGTGCTACATTGCCTCTGAAAGGGCTCTGGCAGCTCCTCCGTCTTCTGTGAATCCTTGGGGATGCTTTTCCCAGCCGAGCCCCCTCTCCTTCCTCTGTCTGACCCCGAAACCTGCCCACTCCCTCTCAGCAGCCTGGGGACGCTGGAGTGCGTGGTGCTGGTCACGCACGCCCGCGTCTTTGCCCTCCTGCCTGGTGAGTCTTGGAAGTGTTGCACATTCAGCTGTTGCTTATCAGAAAAAGGCACCGGGGGCCCTTTTGTAGAGAGAAAAGAAAAAGAAACCGACAAACCCGGGGTTATCACTCTGCCTCGGCGGGTTTTGGACCAGCAGGGATCCGTGATAATAGATTGTATTGATCCAAGCCGGGAAGGGATCGTGTCTTATCAGCGCTGCACGTACCGGCGGCTGGAAAATGCCCTGTAAATGCCAGTTTGGGCTCTAATCTGTCAAATAGCTCTAGTGGAGCAGAGTCCAGGCCATCTCATGTGCTAATTACCAGAGCACGTCTGATGCTCGACCAAATGGCCTTTTAATTGAGCCTCCTGGGTTGATAATGTGCCCTGGGCAGCATGTAACCCACCTTTCCCCGCCCAAGCCCAATGCTGCCGCTCGCCACGGGGACGGGGCTGCACATCAAGGTGCTCGGCCGCCCTATTAACCCCCCTTAACTCAGCGGTGTTCATAGTTCTTTAATAAACGATAAGGTTGAAGCAGATGTGGTTGTTTTCAGGAGACTTTGAGTTGTCTCCTGAGCTTCCCTTGGGGAACTCTGCGCCAGCGGATCGGTGTGGGTGCTGCGGGCGGAGGAGGGAGGGAGGGGAGGGTGGGGACACCTCTTATATAGAGAGTGGAACGCAGCCCGGGCTGTCTGCTCCCAGAAACCGCCAAGAGGGAGAAGCGGCAACACCATGCCCAAGAAATACACCCTCAAGGAGAGCTCGCCCAGCTGCGAATTGGGTGAGTGCCGCAAACGCCGATGCTGGCGAGCTGCGGGGTGGTCTTGCTGATGGGAAGCATCACCCTCATCCCAAAATACCCTGGGATTTGGGGAATAGTGCGAATTTTCCAGCTTCAGGCCAAAAGCTGTTGGTAAAGCACCTCCTGTGAGGTGGTCTTGCTGATAGGAGGCATCACCCTCATCCCCAAATAGCCTGGGATTTGGGGAATAGCGTGAATTTTCCAGCTTCAGGCCAAAAGCTGTTGGTAAAGCACCTCCTGCGAGGTTTCTCGCACCTGTAGGTGCTTTCGGCGAGGCCGGGCGGCGTGCCGGCACGGTGAGGGTGCTGCGCTTGCGTTCCCGTGCGGGAGCGATGCTGCGGTTTGGTTTTAATTTCCCTCTCCAATGCCCACGCTGTCGGGTCAGACATAAGGTTAAATCTGCAACAGCGGAGTCTCTCATCTCCCATATTTCTCCTCTTATTTTTCCAGGATTCGGTCATTTCAGCAACATCCCATGATATTTTTTTTTTTTATGTTTAAATAATAAGGAACACGGGTTGCAAAACCTCCATGTTTGGGAAAAGCAAGGAGCTGCCCTCCCCGCTGCCGGCCGCTTCGCTCGGCAAAGGGCTCTGGTTTTCGACAAGCGGCTTATCCCGTACGGATTGGGGTGTCCTGGTCCATTAGCCGCGAACTCCACGCACTCTCCCGTCAGTTCACGGTCAGGCCGTGCTTCCAAAGGAGCGCTCTCGGAGATCTCCCAAGAAATTAAAAGGTGGGGATGGTGGAGATAGGAACACGGAGAGCTGGTGTGCCGCTGGAAGCGATGCCGTGGCGCTCCTGCCATGCGCTGCTTCCCGGGGGTGTCCCAACAATTAAATCTGTTGTTTTAATTCTCGGGAAGGGGTTGCTTAATCCTAAGTTTTCAAGGGAGTGCGCATAGTAAGGAATTCTGTAAAACTGCAGCGTTTCTCTCTGGGGAAAAAAAAAAAAAAAAGGAAACAGAAGCAAAATCAAGACTCTTCTCCCCCAAAATACAGAGTGTTTAACACATAACTGGGTCTGTGGCCGTTTGCCGGCAGCCAAAAATCTGGAAAATTGGGGTTTTGGCAAGAAAAGCGCTGCTGAGGTCGGTGAGGTCCTGGCGGAGCTGAGGGAAGGCTCCCGACGGACCCGCGGTTTTTGGGGCGGAATAAGCCGCTGTGAGGTAAAACCTCGGGGCAGGAACTGGCCTGGGCCGGGGGTCGAGGAGGGCGGGCGCGTCCCCCCCACCCCGCAGCCTGTCCCGGGGACTGTCCCCCCCACGCCGGCCCCGCGTCTCCCGTGGCCCCGGTCGCTCGGAGCCACGTCACGGGGCGGGCTGAGGCGATGGCGGCGGCGGCAGCGCGGGCCTCGGCCGGGGCATGAGGCGGCGGCGGCGGCGGGGGCGGCCGAGGCGGTGAGCGGCGGGGGGGGGCTTGGGGTGCCCTGGGGGTCGGGGAATGGCGGGGGGATCCCCCCGGGGTGTGCTGGGGGGGGAGATCCCTCTCTCAGGTGATCCCGGGGGGGGGGTTCCCCTGCCCTGAGTGATCCCTGGGGAGTGTCCTGAGTGTGCTGGGGGGGGGATCCCTGATCCCTGGGGGGGGGGGTCCCCTAACCCTGCTGGGGGAGTTCCCCCCGCCTTGAGGGATCCCTGAGGGATCCCAGGGTATTCTGGGGGGGGATTCTGCTTCAGGTGATTCCCGGGGATCCCTTGCATGTGCTGGGGGGGGTGGGGGATGGACCCTCCTTCAAGTGGTGCCTGGGGGATCCCTCCCCATCGAGTCATCCCTGGGGGGGTGTCCCCATTGAGTGATCTCTGGGGGTCTCCTACGTGTGCTGGGGGGGATCCCCCCCATTGAGTGATCCCAGAGGGGTCGCCTGGGTGCGCTGGGGGGGATCCCCCCTCAGTTGAACCCTGGGGGGTCCCCTGGGCATGCAGGGGGGGGATCCCCGCAGCTGATCCCTGGGGGTCCCTTGCATGTGCTGGGGGGGGGGAGATCCTCCCTTAAGCGATCCCTGGGGATCCTCTGGGTGTGCTGCAGGATCCCCGCATCAGTTATGCGAGGGGGTGCCATGGAGCCGCTGGCCCCCAGCACCCCGGGCACTGCCCCCCTCCCCATCGCAGGGACCCCCATGAGCCTGGGCTCGCTGGGTGCTCGGTGACCTTGGAGGGGGGTCTACTGGCCCAGGGGGGCTCTCCGAGGACAGGCTCTCCTCGCCACGCTGAAGCTGCTGGTGGCCCAGGGTCGGACCCCCCCACTCATCCTCTACATCCCCCCGCGGGGGCCGGGTCAGACATTAATCCTCCGTTGCGGTACCCTCCCCTTGGGGCTTGGGACAAGATTGTCCCACATAGCCCCAACCTTGTCCCTCGCATGTCCGAGGGCTCGATGTTATTTATAGATGAACTTCGTAGCGGGGCTTGCGATGAGAGGATGGCTCTTAAAGCCTCGGCTGGCTCGGCAGCCGCCCCAGGGAGCTCTGCCTGCCCGGCTGAGGGATCCGTGACACGCGTTCCGTGTCCTGTTATCGCTGCAGAGCCGCAGCCGAGCGTCCCCGGCGTCCAATCTCCGGCACCTGCCTCGGGTTATTGGGGTGGGGAAGCCGAGGCCGGCCGGTGGCGGTGGCTCCCGGTGCGGTTCTGCCGGTGCCTGATGCCAGGCCGAGCTCAGCGAAGGTCAGCGTGACCCTGGCAGGGATTCACGTACCTGGTGTCAGCCTCACCCTCCGGAGGTGCAGTCCCCGACCAAAGTCCTCGCATGACTGCAAGCCAGAGGTTTCCTCCGAGGAGGGATAAATGCTCTTTCCTGCAGTGAGCACAGCTCATTGAACGGGCAGGGGGAACAATCAAACCAGCTCTCGAGCACCGGAGTTTGTTGGGAGAGCGGGATGCTGCGGTCGGTGATGAGATAACGGCTCCACGTTCAATGTGGGACAAAGCTTGGGGCATCCAGGGCCATACGTGGTGGCCCCACAGCTCATCTCTTTTTTTCCCCACTTGACAGCACTTCTTAACCAAAGTTTCCACAGTTGCCTTATGTTTTTTGAGGGCGTTTTTAAGCCCCAAGCCTCATGGCTGCTGCTAGAATAGAGCTTTTCAATCGGTTTGACTTATTACATGTTGTGAAAATATTTGAAGTCTCCGGTGTGCGTCAGCCCCCCCCTTTCCACACTTACGAAAAGAAGATGAGAGCAGCGGGGAGCAGCTGCAGGGGCTGCCTCCTAAATCCAGGACCCTTTGGATCGAGCAGGCTGGGGAGGAGAGCTGCTCCTTGCTTCCACGTTCTTGTTTCCCAGGTCTTGTTCTCCTTCCTGTAGAAATAAATACATCGTGCTGTGTCTAGAAGGAGAGTGCACTTGGGTGAGCAGAGAGGGCTCGTCCCCCCATGCCTTGGCTCCTGCATCCAGGCTGTGTCCCAGCTCAGGGGGAATGAGTGGGCGACCTTGGGTGAACAATTAGCTGGGAACGAGCTCGTCTGACCCATTTAGGAGGCAGCCGGGTGACCTGCCTCGGCGCAGCGGAGTGGGGACTTCAGCGATGGGAGCAAAGCCAATGTCACAGCCTTTTCTTCACTTGCTTTTATCATCTCTGGCCATCAGCAGGAGCGTGGGCGAGAGAGCGAGGAGGAATCCTGTGGGGACAAACGCCGCCGCCCAGGACTCTCCGCCAGGTCCATGCAGAAGAAAAAGTTTTTCCAGGGCCGGGACCTGGCGGTGCCAGTGCCGGCAGAGCGGCGTGGGTGTCTGGAAAGCAGGCAAGGGGGTGACCTGGTTGTGCGGGCAAGGAGTTACCCCTGTTGGGACGATGAGTGATTAACTGGGTTGTCTGCCCCGGTTTTGGGAGGTGTGTTGCGCTCAGGGCCACCCTTGAGTGACTTGTATAACACGAGCTGGGAGAAATGGGGTCGGGTTTTCGGTGTGACCATGTAAAGGGCTGCCCCGTGCGGCCTGCGTACGAACAAAATACCACACTAATGAGACGTCGGCCCCAAAACCACTCGAAAAGAGTTAACGATCGCGGCGTGCCCCACAGGAACCAGAGTTCAAAGCCTGACATCGAATGCAGAAATCTCAATCGCAGGAACCGCTCCCAGCGTGAGACAAGACTTGTCTAACAAACCCCCGTGTCTCCACGTTGAGGATCAGTGAGCAGCTGTCGGCTCCTCGGCTTTCCCCTTGTCGGCTTCGCTGCTTTTCTGGCTGTCGAGAAGAAAAGACCCATTGGACCGAGGCTTGTGGTTTCATCAGTGAAAAGGGAGGGTGTAGATGGGAGAATGATCCGTTGTTCGCTCCGCGGGTAGTGAAGGTCTAGACAACAGCGCTAGTGTCTTTGCTTCTTCGATTTGAGCAACCTTATGATATTCTGCTCTTGGCTTTTTGTCTTATTCCAAGGAATATTTCTCCTGGGAAGGTGGCTGGCTTGCCTGAGTGTGAATATGGGGTATAAAGTCAAATCCAGCAATGGTTACGGTGAGTGTTTTACCTCCAGGAGGCAGAACGTGACCTGGTGAGCCCACGCCTGGTGTTGAGGAATTGCTTGAAGATCACAGAATCATAGAATGGTTTGGGTTGGAAGGGCTGAGACTCAAACCGAGACTCCTTGTAGGCAGGATAAGCTGACAGATTTATTTTCTTACCATTCTATTAATATTGTCACATTTCACAGGCATTAAAGTCGGTCACAGGGTCAGAACAGATGGGGAAGTTGAGGCTTTCGTGGCCAGATTTGCTTAGGAATCTGTTGTGTGCTGCGCCCACTGACCCACACGGCCTTTCCCCTGCTTTTTTGACCATCTCTTTAGCAACTCACTCGTTCATTGTTCCCAAAAAGGCCTCGATTTAATGACGCAGCAGGTGAAAGGTCGGCGGAGACTTCGGAATAACGCACATTTCTTCTGTACATCTCTGTACAGTGCCAGAGGTGTAAAATCATGGAATGGTCAGAGAAGCATCGAATAGTTTGGGTGGGAAGAGACCTTAAAGCTCATTCCATTCCAACCCCCCTGCCCTGGGCAGGGACACCTCCCCCAGCCCAGGTTGCTCCAAGCCCCGTCCAACCTGGCCTTGAACCCCTCCAGGGACGGGGCAGCCACAGCTTCTCTGGGCAACCTGGGCCAGGGGCTCACCCCCCTCACAGCCAAGAATTCCTTCCTCACATCCCATCTAAATCTCCCTCTTCCAGTGTAAAACCCTTCCCCCTCATCCCATGGCTCCCCTCCCTGCTCCAGAGTCCCTCCCCAGCTTTCCTGGAGCCCCTTTAGGGACTGGAAGGGGCTGGAAGGTCTCCGCGGAGCCTTCTCTTCTCCAGGCTGAACCCCCCCATCTCTCTCAGCCTGTCCCCACAGCAGAGGGGCTCCAGCCCTCTCCCCAGTTCAGAGACAAGGATGCCATGTGGGAGAGCATCAAATGCTTTGCACAAGTCCAGGTAGATGATGTCATGATGTCACAGTGGTTACGGGGAGACGGAGCGATAAACCCCAACCTTTTTTATCCTGTGGTTTCTTTATTCTCTAATTTCGCCTGTGTTGAGAGCAGCAGCAGGGTCTCACTAGAGCTTTTCCTTTAGAAAAGCAGCCAGGCCTGGATTCAGAAAGGGCAAAAAACATCCCTCAGATGCGTTTTCACCATCTTGGTGTTGATAGCTCTCCGCTTCCCAGCGATGCCGGAACCCTGCAAAGCCGCGCGGGTGGAATATTCGCACCTGGCTGCAGCCGGCGGCTGCTCTTCTTGGAGCTCGGTGGGAGAAGGGTCTGTGGGCGGCGTTTGCAGCCCGGCACGTGTGGGGAAGCGATCCCTGTGCCGGGTTGTGAATGAGCTCGTCACGAGCTAGGCAGCTGCCGGTGGAGATAGGGGAACCGAATTCGCTCCCGCCCAAGCTGGGATGAGTTTTGCAAGGAGATATTAAGGTCGGTCTGGCAGCGTAACGAATGTTCCCCATGTGATCTTCTTCCTCTTTGCCTTTGTTAACGGAGTGTTTCGTGGGACTCGCTGCCAGGGTAAGCTCTGTTCCTCCTGAAGGAATTAGATTTTGGGGAAAAGATGGCTAAACTTGAGGGGTTTTTTTTGTAATGAAAGCTCGTAGGCTTAGTGCTTTAAAAAGGAGCCTGTAAAGAAAGAAAGTAGCACGTGTGATAAATAAAAGCTTTGCTCCAGCCTTGGGGCTGTCCCCGTCCAAGCGGGAGCTGCTGGAGGGAGCAGTCTCGGGACTGTGGTCACTGTGGTGGCTGGAGAGGTGGCACTTGTCCCCTCGCTGGGCCGAGGTGGCAGGAGGTATTGACTCACCTTTTCTCCCCATGGTGTGTAGCGCTTCGGTGGCAGCTAAAACCTGGAAGGGGCAGGGGCTGTTCGGGGCCCTGATGTGTTTAAGGTCGCGGTGTCGCAGCTCTCCGCAGTGGCATCTGGTGTCTCGCTTCCTTCCAAGTCGCGCTCGAGGAGCAGCAACATAAGTGGGATGGGAAATGTTACGGTCTAGTGAAACCTCATCACCTCGCTCCGCTGCTGGAGCGTGCTTTATTCCTCCTGCTGCCCCGGAGTCAACACGTTAACGTTTGAGTATATCGGGATAGATAAATAGCTGTTGTAGCCCTGCCTGCAAGAAACGGTATGGCTCCAGCCCTGCCTCAAGTTCCCTCTCTGGATTATTTTAGTGTGCCCGGCTGGGTTACAAACCACCTTTGGAGCTGGTTATGGAACTGAGAAATTCATCTTTGAAAACCTTAAAATTGGTTCAAATCACTGAAAACGAGTTCCTGGCTAATGTTTTCCTTTTATGTCCTCAGTGAACCAATATTGCCTTGTTATAAGGAGATCTCCCGTTAATTTACAACAGGGTTTGAGGGAGATTAAGTGCTTTACATACCAAACGAATATACTATTGGCACTTTGACTTGTCCTTGAGGGGTTTGGGCGGTTTGACCTTTTGAAGCCCAGAGCACGCCAGCTTCATCCGAAGTCCCGTACCAGATCCCAGTTCCTTTCTGCGTGGGTTAGATTTAAAATTTAAGAATACACTGTGATGAAAGAGTTACATCGTGCCCTTAAAAGAAACTTCAGATGACCCGTAAAGGGTGCGGCATAGATCTAGTAACTGTGCCTGGAAGGGGAGGGATGGTGTGTAATTTTTACACATAAAGGAAATTCCACTCTTGTTTCCTTAGCTGGAGTTTCACAACAGCCGCTGTCCTAAGCCTGGCCGCTTGCAAACACTTGTGTCGCCTTGGTTTGCCCAGTCGGTCCACTCATGCCGCCTTCGTGTTGTTGCAACACGGAGTTTCCAAGCAGCTCCCGGACAAAACAGTCCTCTCCTGGCCCTGCAAGGTTCTTCAGAGCTGGAAAAGGGCCGGAGAAGTGAGTCTGTCCCTGCCAGGAGCTGTTGGTTCTGTGGGCGCTCTTGTTGGTTTTTATTCTCCTTCCTGACAGGTTTTTTCCCCCTCTCCTTTACAGCCAAGGTAGCCAATATAAACCAGTTCCCAGGCCACCAGAAGGGTTCCACCATGGGGAACTCCGACACGGACCAGAAGGCATCCTACGGTAAGGCTCGCTTCGCGGCACAGCGGATTTGCTCTCATACATCCGCCTTCCATTTGATTAATTTCGTTGTCCTGCAAAAACCACCCCAAGGGGTCTGTGTGCCTGTTTACCACCCCATACACCTGGTTATCACAGCGGACACAAGCCCTCGCGCTGCTGACATGACCCCAGGAGGACACCTGCGGTTCCTGGGGCTCACTCAGCCTTGTTTAACCGGGTGAACAAGCCTGTCTTGTGCAGACCCGATCTCTCTCCTGCCCACACACACACACACGCACATGCCGCTCTAAATCCCTTATGTAAACGGGGCTGTCCAGGGCAGGCAGCCCTGCCAGGTGTTTGGGAGGCAGGGAAAAAGGAGGAGCAACCAACTTGGCTTTACTCTGATGATGCAATAGGAAACTTGGTAAAAGAGCTGGCCTTGGTTTTCCTCCTCCTCTTACAAAGGCTGGGCTCTCGGGACACGTGCGGCTCTTTAGCTCTTAGAGCCAAATGCCACGTAGGGAGAGCAGAAGTGAGTATTGGCTCGGTTCGGGAGAAGGGGCTTTTTGCTGAAGGTGGGCAGGGGAGGAATCGGGTGCTATTACCAGTTTGAACACGTAATTTGTGAGAACGTGCATTTGCATGGCTGGACGAACGCTGTGCACCTTCCTCACAAGTTAAATGGAGAAACCGTCCTGAAAATTCACCTGGGCTGGCTCTCCCGCCTGCCTCTCCTGCTCTAGGAGAAGGGAAAATTGTCGGGCAGTCTCCTGACCGTCACTTGCTTCCAAACAAGTGCTGCCTTGTGCATTCCCTGCAGCCCGCAGGGAATCGGGGTCCTTCCAGGACTAAACTTCTCGCAGATGGTCTGTTCAGCCCGGAGAGTTTGGGGTAACGCTCTCCATAATGAAGCAAAAATAGCCACGGGTTTCTCTTGGATCTGGCGTGCTTGGTCCCAGTTAATCATTACGGTAATACTGCGGGGCTGCTATTACATCACACAGTGCCCCGTGACGGCTTTTTTTAAATTAATCTGAATAAATAAACTGCCAGCTAGCCGGCCTCCTCTCACTGCGTGGGAGAGGGAGAGTTGGGGCAAGGCAGGGTGGTCTCCTAAGGTGGGTTTACAGCAGTACATGTTATTTTCATTTGATTGTCTCTTAGTAGCCTAATTAGCATTAGCTGTGAGGGCAGAACACGCTCATTTTTGCTCTGCCTGTGGGTCTTGCCAGGCCTCTGCCAGGTTTTTCCGTGTTTCCGGGGTCCCTCTCTCACTCCTCCTTCCTTTCCTGCTTCTCTTTCCCCCCGCCCCGGCAGAAGATGCCTCTGGGGATCACGGGGAGGTGGTCAGCACCATTTCCAGCAGCATGAACCCGCTGCAGCCGCCGGACGCCTCCTCGGAGGAGCCTTTTACCACCTACTTCGACAGCAAGATCCCAATTCCCGAAGATGAAACGGTGAGTGCGGCTGAGCCCTCCTCCACTCCTTCCGATAGCAAAATCCCATCGGAAAAATCTGTGAGTGCTTGAGTCATTCCCTTGGGTGCCGGTTCCCCTTCTTGCCCAGGCTGGGAAGGGTGGCGGGCGTCTGGATTGAGATCTGGAGGAGAAGGGAGTGCGGGATCTCCTGTGCTTGCTGCGGAGTTAATGATTCATCACTCAGGATTTGTCTCCTGTGAAGCTCTGGGCAGCAACATCTGCTAAAGAGCAGAGAAATGTCTCGTAGCCCCAGGGGAAGGGACCTTGGTTCTTTGTTCCCTTATCAAGGAGGAGCGCTTCCTGGGGGTGTATAGGTGCCCTCTGTGCTTTTGGTTAAGCAACATTTCGTGAGGATTCGTCCCCCACCCAGGTTCACATGAGCGGCGTGTCCTTGGCTGTTCCAGAGTCTGGTCCTAAACTCTTTAGATTAGGAGCAGAAATTGCTGGAGGGTTTAGGATCGGATGAAAGAACAGGCTGATGTGGCCAGTGCTGTGGCAGTGAGGAAATTGAAATCAAACCTCAGCTGTCTCTTGCCACTTTTTATGCCTGATAGCCGGGGTGGTTCGTGGGGACAATGTGTCCCCTGCCTTGGGAAAGGGCTCCGCTGCAGGGCTGGTGCCTGACGCCTCGATCCTCTCTCCCCTTCCATAGCACTCCTGCTTTAGTTTCCGCAAGCTCTGGGCTTTCACGGGGCCGGGTTTTCTGATGAGCATTGCCTACCTGGATCCAGGCAACATCGAGTCGGATTTACAGTCCGGGGCTGTCGCGGGATTTAAGGTCAGTGCAGAAGCCTACAGATTAAGCGCTGTAAATTGTGCAAACCGTGGACCCGTCCGTGGTTTAGGGCAGGAGTACTGATGGTGCTGCTGTTGCTGCTGAGCTGAAAACACTCCGGAGAAGGAGAAGGGGAGTGTGAGGCTCTTGTGTGCCCTCTCCAGCAGTGACTCCTGGCTTTATATACATTTGGATCCTTCCTGTGCCAGCTCTGGGCACATAAAACAGTCTCCAAATGACAATAATGTGTATATTAAAAGGCCTGTGATTCCTAAAGGTGCATGCAGGGTGCAGGCGTCCTAGGGGACCTGGGACCTTGTTTGCGGCCGTCGTTTCTTGCTGCCCCAACGCACCCACTGCTGCCTTCGTGTCTCCCTCAGCTGCTCTGGGTCCTGATGCTGGCGACGATCATCGGGCTGCTCCTGCAGCGGCTGGCGGCCAGGCTGGGGGTGGTGACGGGGCTGCACCTCGCTGAAGTCTGCAACCGGCAGTACCAGAAGGTGGGTGGCATCCCGGGTGACATCCCGGTCCTCGGCGGTACGGAGGGGCTCTTGGGATCATCCCACGGGTCCGGGTTCTCTCACCTGGGGCTGGCAGGTCGCAGGGGACTCGTGAAGTGTCACTGCTGCCCACTGAGTGCCAAATCCTCCTCAGGAGAAAGTGTTCCGGTTGATGAAATGTATTTTCATTGTCACATCTTGCTTTACTCTCCCAGCTGGGGGATTAAGTTGATTTCTTGTGGTTTGGCTCACAGTTGGAAGAAGGGCAGATTTAAAGGAATATTTTAATTGTGGCCCTAATGTAGCAGCAATGAAGGGCTCGTTAAGAACCCAGGCCATTAGAAGAGCAGATGGGGGATGCTTCAGGTCCTGTTGTTGTCTTCTCCATCTTGGAAAAGGAAAGCACGAGGCGGGAGGTGGGTGAATGTCCTGGCATTTGCCAGTGAATTGCAGACAGAGTCAGGAATAAAACCCAGGATTTCGGCTTTTCTGTTTGGACCGCTGCCTCCTGAAGCTGAAATACTTTTTGCTTAAATGAACTCAAGGGATCATGAGGAGAGAAATGGCCCTTTAGAACAAGACCCTTCCACGGCCGTTACATTTCCTTGCTTAAGAAATCTTCACGGCTTGTGTAAGAAAGGGCCCTGTGTCTCGTTCAGCTGCAGATGAGTGAGGCTGGGCTCTGGGAAAGGGCTGTGGGGAAGTTTGGGCAGTTTGATGTTTCTCATCCAGCACCTGAGACTTTGTCATGGGTCTGACCGTGTCAAATACCTTCTGATGCTCCTTTCCAGCACCTCGGCACACAGAAACATCTAGTTTCACTCTCGCAATGAGCGAAATGTATTGAGGCGAGTAATTTAGATTATATAAGTGACCCGGGAACCTCCTCCAGCGATTGCCATAGGTAACCTGCATTTCTGCTCTGGACCAGCCGTAAAGTGACAGTTATAAATGTGTTTTCCACACCACGGCCTGGGAAAGGAGACCGTTCCTAAATGCGTGATCGCCACAACCCTGTGCTCATCTAGGAATTTAAAGGGAGAAGACATTTTCCCTCTTTTTAATGGTTTCGGATGTTTCTTCACCTCTAGGTTCCTCGGATTATCCTGTGGCTGATGGTCGAACTCGCTATCATTGGATCCGATATGCAAGAAGTCATCGGCTCGGCGATTGCCATTAACCTCCTGTCTGTGGGGAAGTAAGTTGGGTTTGTCATCAGAGGGCAGCAGGAGATGAGTGTTCCCCTCTAGGATGAAGAAAGTGACACTGTGTGTGCCAAAAAAGACTCATTTAGTTCCTATAAATCTTCTGAAATCAGCTCTTTGTCGAGGGTGATTCATCTAAGCTGTGATAGCTCTCAGATGACTCAGCCTTTTTGGCTATAAGGAGAACTGCGGGTTCTGGCTTTTATTTTAGCTGTAACTGATACACACCAAAATTGGGCTGCAGCTTTCCTGGCGAATTTTAGATTCCTAATAAAGGACTCCTAGAAAGATGTCCTCTTCGGCCAGGAAGGCTGGAAATGCAAATGTAACAGCAAGCTACAATTTTGTACCAAGGAGCTAGTCAAAGTCCTGTTCACTCCTGTCGTTCTCAGCGTGGACGTGGGATTTGCTCTGCAGATTTGGGGACAGAGCTCTTATCTGAGCTGTTTGTGCAGAAAACAAACCTGGGGTCCCTCGCCCTGCACAGCCAAACGCCTTGTCAGACTGCAAACAAACCTTGGGGTTCCAGCTCCAAACGAGGGCCCTAAATAAAAAGAGATTTTTGGACTCTGAAGTGGTGTTGTGGCTGGCGGATGAGGTCGAGGTGGTTTGTGAGCTGATGTCTGCTCCTGCTCGTCTCCCGCAGGATCCCGCTGTGGGGCGGCGTGATCATCACCATCGCCGACACCTTCGTCTTTCTCTTCCTGGACAAATACGGTAATTTCTCCTCCCGAATTCCAGAAACTACAGCTGAGATTCAGCTTTTCTCAATTTGCTGATGGTTCTTTTTCTTCTCGCAGGCTTGCGAAAACTGGAAGCGTTCTTTGGTTTTCTGATTACCATCATGGCATTAACGTTTGGATACGAGGTACCTTCACCTTCTCTCTCGCAGTTTGGTGACACGCTCCCTCTCCCCCCATCACTACTCCTGTGCCGACCAGCACCAAAACAGGGGGGCGGACACTTAAAATTAAGGATTTTTTAAGCTGGGTGTGTGTTTCCGATGCGTGGCCGTCATCCGGCTCACACCCTGGCTGCACCGTTCGGTGCAGCATCCCCACTTTTATTAACCAGCCGACAATTGCACATTCAGGTTTTGCTTTTTACCAAGGCGGCCACATTTTGGCTCTCGAGCATCTTCAAACGAGCAGCCTAAGCAGCTGTGCGACGCGCGTCACGCTAAAAATACCCATGTTTCTTTTGTCTCTGTGCCCAGTATATCACAGTCAAACCCGACCAGGGGAAGCTGCTGCAGGGGCTGTTCATCCCGTACTGCCAGAACTGCGGGACACCGCAGCTGGAGCAAGCCGTGGGAATCGTGGGCGCCGTTATCATGCCGCACAACATGTACCTGCACTCTGCCTTGGTCAAGGTAAGCGGCTGCGCTAATTAGTGGAAGCTGTCGCTGCCCAGGGCAGAGGGGCTGGAACCGGATGATCTTCAGGATCCCTTCCAACTCTAACCATTCCATGATTTATTGGGATGGCGCACTGGGAGGCCTGAAACACTCGAGCGATCACAGCCTCTGGGAGTCTGCTTTAAGCGATTGCTTTGTTGGGGACATAACAAACCCCCTGAAGGGGGCTGGTTGGATCCCTGGCACAGGGAAAGCCGTGAGAGCTCTGGGGACTTGTGTCCTTTACCTGTGGATCTGGGACCAGACGTGGTCTCTTGGTTAGCGCAGCCACGCTGGCAAAACCAACCGTTTGCTTCTGCAAATGTTGGGGTTTGCTTTTTCTTCCCTCCGGCATGTTCTCTTCCCGTCCAGTGGCCCGTGTCCCACTGTCTAATACAGTATAATTACAGCTAGAAGTACTATTATAGCAAATTCCTGTTTCTCAAGCCTGTTGTTGTCACAATCCCCTTTTCAGTCCCGGCAAGTGAACCGTGCAAACAAGAGGGAAGTACGAGAAGCCAATAAGTATTTCTTCATCGAGTCCTGCATCGCTCTCTTTGTCTCCTTCATCATTAACATCTTCGTTGTGACCGTCTTCGCCGAGGCTTTCTTTGACAAAACGAACGCGGATGTGGTGAGTTGGGGCTGGGACTTTGCTTTATGGTGGACCAGCTGACACCGAACCCTGGGGCTGTTGGAGCAGTAACGGGGACCGTGTGGGCAGAGGGGCAGCTCTGAGCCTTATCAGTGCCCCTGGGTCAAGCACAGCCCCTATATTCTGTGCATAAAGCGGGGGAAAAAGAACAGGAGTGCTGATTACTTGCATTTAAACCAGCCTGAAGAGGCACCCAGCACCTTGGGACCTCCAGCACCCGCTGCTCCTTTTCTGCTCGTCCTGCCTTCCCTCTCGCCGAGCAAACCCAACCCTCTTGCCCATTCGTGTCGTTGCAGAACACCGTGTGCGTGAACGCCAGCAGCCCGCACTCCTCGCTCTTCCCCAACGACAACGAGACGCTGAAAGTGGATATCTACAAAGGGGTGAGTGACCCGCGGGGCGGGATGTCCCCATCGATGGCAGCCTGGCGTCCTTCTCTGATGGCGGCTGCTGCGTTTGGGTAAACAGAAGCTGTTTGCTTCTGTTTACAGCTCTTGCTGGAAGCTAAAGGCTGGGACCTGTGATGGGATGGCCAAAAACAGAGCTGGAGGAAATCCCTCGGGATCCTTGAGCCCAGCCTTTTGACCAAGCAAAATTATCTGTCCCTTTGCTAATCGTGCTGCATCCAACCTGGCCCCAGAGACTCCCCACTGTCTGCTCCCCTCTTTTATTAGCTTGGCCACGACGAAGCTTTTCCTTGCATGCATCCTGAATCTGCTTTGTTAAAACTGCAGCCTGTGAGGTGTTGCCTTATCTGCTGCCGGCGTGGGGAATGCTTTTCCTGCTCCTACAGATGGATTATTGCTTCACTTTCAACTCAACGCCCATGATTAATGTGGTCACAAGGGAATTCGCCTACTTTTTCTTGTTCCCGCTCTCAGATGTGGGACTGAACTGAAGTGAGACTGCAAATCTCTGTTCCAGGGCGTCGTTCTGGGCTGTTACTTCGGCCCTGCTGCTCTCTATATCTGGGCAATCGGGATCCTCGCTGCCGGCCAGAGCTCAACGATGACAGGGACATACTCCGGGCAGTTCGTCATGGAGGTAATTAGCACTCTTAGTGTCTGCTTGTGTCCTCATTCTCTCTATTCCCAAGCCTTTAAAGCTAATATTGATGATTTCCCTTGCTTGGACGTACTCTTGGTGGAAGCTCCATAAAACTCCCTGATGTGCCTTTCAAATAAATCAGCTTTTAATCCTGCCCTGAGCCCCCCTCTTCCTTGACGTCTCCGTACCATTTTCACCCAGCAGCTGCTCTGTGTTTTTCCTGCAGGGCTTCCTGAACCTGCGGTGGTCCCGATTTGCCCGGGTGCTGCTGACTCGCTCTATCGCCATCACCCCCACCCTCTTGGTTGCCATCTTTCAGGATGTCGAACACCTGACAGGCATGAACGACTTCTTAAATGTTCTTATGAGCCTCCAGGTGAGCAGCGGCACCAGACTCGGGGGGTCAATTCTCGGAGAAAAACACCTAGCGCTGAATATTTCAGTTTTGGGTGCCTGAGGGCTCACAGGAGCAGCTGAGCAGAGCGAATTACTGTCAGGAGATGTTGATCTGCTGGGGGGAGGTGGAAGGGATCAGCCAAGGTCTGAAATTGCTTCCTTCATCCAGCCGGGGGAAGTCCCTTTGACTCACTTTACAATAGCTTTGGGGAAGTGCTGTCGGATATGAGCAAGCTTTGGATGTTTGTCCATGCTGAGATAATCAGAACAATTTCCACTCTTTATTCTTCTGTATTTTCTTGCTTCTTCCAGCTTCCGTTTGCTTTGATCCCTGTCCTGACGTTCACCAGCCTGCCCAGCGTGATGAATGATTTTGCCAATGGATTGTAAGTGCCAAGGGAATCACCTCCGAGCAGGAGACGGCGTGCTGCTCACCTCAGGCGCACGTTTCGTTCCTCCCCTTGCCTCCTGGCCTAGAGCATCTCCTCCAAACGCAGGAGTGGCCCCTCCGCCTCACCCCGTTTTGCTCTGGTTTTGCTCGCAGGTTCTGGAGGATCGCTGGTGGCGTCCTCATCCTCCTGATCTGCAGCATTAACATGTACTTCGTGGTGGCCTACGTCATGTCCCTGAACCACTTGGCTTTGTACGTCGGGGCTGGCATTCTCAGTGTGATCTACCTGTCCTTTGTGGCATATTTGGTAAGTCTGGTTCAAGCCGAGACTCCTTGTAGGCAGGATAAGCTGACAGATTTATTTTCTCACCGTTGTCACACTTTACAGGCATTAAAGTCGGTCACAGGGTCAGAACAGATGGGGAAGTTGAGGCTTTCGTGGCCAGATTTGCTTAGGAATCTGTTGTGTGCTGCGCCCACTGACCCACACGGCCTTTCCCCTGCTTTTTTGACCATCTCTTTAGCAACTCACTCGTTCTTTGTTCCCAGAAAGGCCTCGATTTAATGATGCAGCAGGTGAAAGGTCGGCGGAGACTTCGGAATAACGCACATTTCTTCTGTACATCTCTGTACCTTGCCAGAGGTGTAAAATCATGGAATGGTCAGAGAAGCATCGAATGGTTTGGGTGGGAAGAGACCTTAAAGCTCATTCCATTCCAACCCCCCTGCCCTGGGCAGGGACACCTCCCCCAGCCCAGGTTGCTCCAAGCCCCGTCCAACCTGGCCTTGAACCCCTCCAGGGATGGGGCAGCCACAGCTTCTCTGGGCAACCTGGGCCAGGGGCTCACCCCCCTCACAGCCAAGAATTCCTTCCTCACATCCCATCTAAATCTCCCTCTTGCAGTGTAAAACCCTTCCCCCTCATCCCATGGCTCTCCTCCCTGCTCCAGAGTCCCTCCCCAGCTTTCCCGGAGCCCCTTTAGGGACTGGAAGGGACTGGAAGGTCTCCCCAGAGCCTTCTCTTCTCCAGGCTGAACCCCCCCAGCTCTCTCAGCCTGTCCCCACAGCAGAGGGGCTCCAGCCCTCCCGGCATCTCCGGGGCCTCCTCCGGCCCCGCTCCAACAGCTCCGTGTCCTCCTGATGTTGGTGCCCCAGAGCTGGAGGCAGCGCTGCAGGGGGGTCTCACAGAGCAGAGCAGAGGGGCAGAATCCCCCCCCCTCGCCCCCCTGCCCACGCTGCTGGGGATGAGCCCAGGCTGCGGGGGGTTTCTGGGCTGCCAGCGCACGTTGCTGGCCTATATTCAGTTTTTCATGCCCCAGGTCCTTCAGCTCAGGGCTGGAGATCCTACTGTCCATGTCCCCAGCAAAGATGTTCAATGATACCTGTCCCAGTACAGACCCGGGGGGATCCCACTCGTCACTGGTCTCCACCCCGACATCAAGCCGTTGGCTGCAGCTCTTTGAGTGCCACCATCTGGCCAATTCCTTATCCACCGAGTGCTCCACCTGTTGGCTCCATCACTGCTGCCTGTCAGTGCTTGTTTGTAGAATCATAGAATTATAGAATCATGGAATCGTTGAGGTTGGAAGGGACCTTTCAGATCATTGAGTCCAACCATCAGCCCAGCACTGCCCAAACCCCCACTGACCCACGTCCCTCAGCACCGCGTCTGCCCGGCTTTTAGACACCTCCAGGGATGGCATTTAGGGATTGTAGCGATAGGACAAGGGGGAAGGGTTTTACACTGGAAGAGGGAGATTGAGATGGGATATCGGGAGGAAATTCTTCATTCTGAGGGTGGTGAGCCCCTGGCCCAGGTTGCCCAGAGAAGCTGTGGCTGCCCCATCCCTGGAGGGGTTCAAGGCCAGGTTGGACGGGGCTTGGAGCAACCTGGGCTGGGGGAGGTGTCCCTGCCCCGGGCAGGGGGTGGCACTGGGGGGGTGTTTAAGGTTTAAGGTCCCTTCCCACCCAAACCATCCTATGGTGACTCCACCCCTTCCCTGGGCAGCCTGTTCCAATGTCTGATAACCCTTTCGGTGAAGAAATTTTTCCTAATATCCATCCTAAACCTCCCCTGGCGCAACTTGAGGCCGTTCCCTCTCATTCCTTGGGAGAAGAGACCGACCCCCCCTGGCTGCCCCCTCCTTTCAGGGAGTTGTGGAGAGCGAGGAGGTCTCCCCTCAGCCTCCTTTTCTCCGGGCTGAGCACCCCCGGCTCCCTCAGCCGCTCCTCAGAAGTTCTCCAGCCCCTTCTCCTTGCGCTCCAGACCCCTCACCAGCTCTGTTATTCTCTGGACTCGCTCCGGGATCTTAACCTCTAACCCCTATGACTTGGAATGATGATTTATTTCCCGTCGAGCCACGTGAGTCTGGGTCCCTGTAATATTCCCCCGCGTTTCTGATCACCGGCACCTTCTTCACTTGCAGAGCTGGCTGTGTCTGATCGCTCTGGGAGTCTCCTTCCTGGCCTGTGGGAAAACGGTAAGCGTCACCAGGACACTGCTGACGGAAGAGTCACCTCCCTCCGCTAAATAGAGGTGTCAGTGCACAGCGAGTAGCCATCAGAGCCAGTGCGTTTCTATGGTTTACTGCGCGAACGTAACACGAACGTATGTGCGGTCTGCACAGGCAACGCGCGCGTTCAAAGGCGATCAATCAGATGTACATATTGGGGAACGTGTTGCTGCTGAAAATCCTCAAAAGTCGGACGTTTTCTTTGCTGAACGCCTCTAATCACGCCCCTAAGGAGGAGCGTCCCCTCGGTTGTGCGAGCACGGGAGCTGCCGCCTGGTTTCCAGACGCAGGTGGCGGCGCGGAGGGAAGGGCGTCGTGCTGCAAACGGGCTCCTCTTCCCCGCCAGCCTCTGCCGCCAGCAGAGGTTGCATTAATTTTAATTTTTGCATTAAAACCGGCAGCCTCTTGTCCCTCAGCATTTTAATCCCCGTAGCAGAAACACTGAAGCTCCAGGTAATTGCTGCTTCTGCACACAACTGGAGAATGGAGGAAAAAAAAAAAAAAATAAAATAATAAGCTAGGAAGTTCAAAATGCACCTTTTTGGGCCATGTTTGAAGGACGCGGCTGCTGCTGATGACACTAAGCGCAGTGTGACGCGGTGACACTACGTCCGGAGTCTACCTCTGCGGTCAGGTCGCGGCTGCCGTTCCCGATCTGACTGCACTTGATTTATTGTAATTTTTCTTTTTTTTTTTTTTTCACTTGAAAATACTTCTAATCCGGAGTGGGGCTGAACGCGATGCGCAGCCTCCACGGGGGCGGAATGACGTAAGGAAATCTCAGTATTGTCATTTATCATTCTTTTATTTCTAATCGCCTGGCACGTGATTTTTGGTGGTCAGCAAAGGAAACGAGTTTGTGGTTATTTATGGGTTTGTTCCCTGTGGATGTGATTGATGGAAACGCTCCTTTTAGTTCTCAAAAATCCCTGGTTTATGGCTCAAAATGTCCCATTCCAGGGGGGTCAGTGCTGTAACACAAGTGCAGGTTTTTGTTTGCTGCTCCTGGCTTGGCCCTGCTGTAAATTCACTACAAAGCCTTTCTCATTGTCCTTCTCGTTAGCATTTAATGAGTTTCAGGTACCTTTTCGGGAGACGCCTTTGCCCGGAAGGCGACCAAAACCCCACGTAGCGAGTGATAGAGAACGGTACATTTTGCTTCTGCCGTTAGAAAAGGTCGCCCGTCGTTTCTCCCGGCCTCGGGTGAATTTTGCGGTTACGTCCCGTGCGGCGGGGGGAGGTTTTAGGTGTCTTGGCCACGAAAATCGGGTGTTAAACCCGGGGTTTATTATTTCATGAGGTTTCTCTTCTCTGACATTGGGACGCCGCGACCGGCCGGTGCGGTCGAGGCACAGACATTCTCGGGAAATTCCTCCCCTTCCCCGGCGTTCCTCGCGTCCCCTCTAGTCCCAGGCAGGGAATAAACCCCGCAGAGTTCAGAGCCTCGGAGAGAGACGAGGTTTGGGGTTTGGGTTTAGCTCGGTGATTTCTCTTCTGGACGAACAAGCCCCGGGCTCTGCCGCTCGCTCGCCTGACGGCCCACGGCACGCGCAGGGGCAGCACGTCGCCGTTAGCCATCGCTGCCCGAGTTTTGGGGGAAAACAAAAGCTTTTTGACGTTCTCTTCATGGAACAAGTTCGCAAAAAAAAAGCCTAAAACTCGTACACAGTATCAAACGAAGAGAATTACTTTGCCTGCCCAAATAGATATATCCTTCGAAGACAAAATTATCCTTATGGAAGATTAATAGCTTTTAAATATTATAGACTTCATGCCATATCTTGACCCCAGTGCCACGACGCCTTTCGTCGACGCAGGTGGCAAAACGCAAAGCACAGCGTAAAAACTCCATTTTAATTCCGGGCAAATCAACGTTTACGCTGTTCCTGCCCTTCAGGAAACCCGCTGAACTGCGCTTGCTCCCCCTTAAATTGAGCGAGCGTTAAAACCACAATGTATTTCTAGGTTTGCAATTCACTAATTCAAAAAAATTCCGGCGGGATTTAAGCCCTGTGTTGGCAACGCTTGGAGGTTTTATACCTATTTCCGTGAAAAAAAAGCTGGCACGTACATTGTAAGTGGGAATTGGCGGGGGGTCGTCGGACCGGAGCCCTCCTCGGCTGCCGGGCTCCGCAATCCCGCTGTCTCCATCCCCCCGATTCTCCTGTTTTGGGGATTTTTGGTTTGTAGCTGTCAGAGGAGATTCTCCTGAAATAATTAATGCCTCTCCGGCGGTAGCTCTGCGGCAGAGCCTCTGCGCCGAGTTATTCTTGGCTTCCTTGGGAAACTGATTTGATTTTATCCCCCCCCACCCCGCCCACCCCCGTATCTGCCTTTGAACCAGTTTGTACAAACGTCCTTTTCCATTAAAAGACAGATACTTTTTCAACTTGGCTTCCTGGGTCTTTTTGTTTTTTGGGGGGGCGGGGGGGGGAGCTGGGGGGGTGGCTCTGAATCGCCGGCGATACCTGGCTGTAAAGGAGCCCCCCCAACGGCTCCGATGCCCCGGGACGGCGCTGGCAGGACGAGCTCCATCCGGCACCATCCCGCTCCCCCGCGGCATCCAGACCCTCCCGGTGTCCCCGGGCCCACGCAGCGGCTCCGCTGCCACCGTGTCCCCTCCGAGAGAGCCGAGGATCGGGTCACCGTCAGCCGGGCTGTGCTGTTCCCACGGGGATTTCTTTGCTGGCGTCCAGGACACGGCGCACGCATCCTGCCCTGCTCGTCCCTTCCTGGCTTTTCCACCCCGGGCGGCGCGTTGCTCCTCGGCCAAACTATCGGCTATACCCAAAAAAACCCTTATTTTACTGGTTTTTATGCCCCCCCGGAGCCTTTCCTTTCCCGGGCCCGAGCGTAGGCGCAGACCTAGTTACAACAGAGATAAGTGTCAGTAACGTGGTGGGTTCGTAACGCGGGAGGGCGGAGGGACGAGCTAATTATCACTCATTGCTTAAAAATCGTTGGGGAAAGCGCTGGCGGTGCCCCCATCCCACCTCAGACACCGGCTCCGGAGGCTGGAAATCGGTGTTATTCCAAGACCCGGGATCTCACCTTCCCACCCCGGTGAGCATCCCGCTCCCGCGGGACAGAGCCAGGCGCCGCGTGTCTCTCTCTCTTTCAGTCTCTATCTCTCTCTCGGGGTATTTTATTCTTATTTTATTAATCGTTAATCCTGCCGCGGTGCTCGGGGAGAGCGGGAGCCCTTTAGGGTTTGTTTCTATCCGGTAAGGATCGCTCCCGGTAAGTCTCGCTCCATTAAACCCTTGCGCCGGCTGAGGGACGTTCCCTGCTCGCCTTCCCCTCTGGGAGGAGGCGGACACCCCCCCCCCGCAATGTCTTCTCTTAATTAGCCAACCTGTGTAATCGGTTAGTGCTAATTAAGGTTCGTCTACACCCAAAACTTAATTCAAATCGAGAAGGAGATGAGTTTAAACTGAGGGAGGGGACGCTCCGCGGCTGGGCTGGAGCATCACCGCGGGCAGAGCCCTCGCAGTGCCTGGATTTGCTCATAAACAGGAGCAATGTTTGCGCTGCACCAAGTTCTCTCCGCTTAATAAGCCCTAATTAACGAAGGCATGGCATGAGCTGATGCTGTAAGCGATGGCCGGCTTTCCCTTCGCAATCGGCCTCGGCGGTTCCCGCCATGTGCCCTGCAGATTAATTAAGGGCTCGCAATTACCCGGCACCGGTAACCCCCTCACCAAATTTCAGAGAGCTCAAGGATTGATTTATTTCACTCTCACGTGGAAAAGTTGCTTCGGCGCTGCTTTGCTTCGACAGCCCGGGAACGGAAACCCGAGGAACCCCAAAGCTTTGGATTCTGCGGGTGGAAAAGCGCCGGTGAGGGGTCGGGGGAGCTCGATTCGGCCTTCGTTAAGCCCTGCCTGACTCAGGCTTCATTAAACCCTACCCAACTCGGCCTTCGTTAAACCCTGCCCGACTCAGGCTTCGTTAAACCGGGCTCAACTCAGGCTTCGTTAAACCCTGCCTGATTTGGACTTCATTAAAATGAGCTCAATTTGGGCTTTATTAAAACAGGCCCAACTCGGGCTTCATTAAACTGGGCTTAACTCAGGCTTCGTTAAACCCTGCCCGACTTGGGCTTCGTTAAACTGGGCTCAGTTGGGACTTTGTTGTATCCTGCTTGACTCAGGATTCGTTAAACCTTGCCCAAATCAGGCCTCGTTAAACCCTGCTCAACTTGGACTTCATTAAATTGGGCTCAATTTGGGCTTCGTTAAACTGGGCACAATCTGGGCTTCGTTAAACCCTGCCGGATTCGGGCTTCGTTAAACCCTGCTTGGCTGGGGCTTCATTAAACTGAGCTCAATTTGAATGTCATTAAACTGGGCTCAATTTGGACTTTGTTAAACTGGGCTCAGTTTGGCCTTCGTTAAACCCTGATGGACTTGGGCTTCATTAAACCCTGCCTGATTCGGGCTTCATTAAACCCTGATCAACTTGGGTTTCATTGAACTGGGCTCAATTTGGACTTCGTTAAACCCTGCTTGAGTTGGACTTCGTCAAACTGGGCTCAACTCGGGCTTCATTAAACCCTGCCCGCTTCAGGCTTCATTAAACCCTGCTCAACTGGGGCTTCATTAAACTGGGCTCAATTTGGACTTCGTCAAACTGGGCTCAATCTGGGCTTCGTTAAACCCTGCTCGACTGGGGCGTCGTTAAACTGGGCTCAACTTGGGTTTCATTAAACTGGGCTCAATTTGGACTTCTTCAAACTGGGCTCAACTTGGGCTTCATTAAATTGGGCTCAATTTGAACTTTGTTCAACTGGGCTCAATTTGGGCTTCGCTAAACCCTGATGGACTTGGGCTTCATTAAACTGGGCTCAACTTGGGCTTTGTCAATCTGGGCTCAACTCGGGCTTCATTAAACCCTGCCTGATTTGGGTTTCATTAAACCCTGCCTGATTTGGGCTTCATTAAACCCTGCCTTACTGGGGCTTCATTAAACTGGACTCAATTTGGGCTTCGTTAAACCCTGATGGACTCGGGCTTCATTAGACTGGGCTCAACTTGGGCTTCATTAAACCCTGCCTGATTCGGGCTTCATTAAACCCTGATCAACTTGAGTTTCATTAAACTGGTCTCAATTTGAGCTTCGTTAAACCCTGCTTGAGTTGGACTTCGTCAAACTGGGTTCAACTTGGGCTTCATTAAACCCTGCCCAATTTGGACTTCGTTAAATCCTGATGGACTTGGGCTTCATTAGGCTTGGGCTCAACTTGGTCTTCATCAAACTGGGCTTAACTTGGGCTTTGTTAAACCCTGCTCAACTGGGGCTTCATTAAACTGGGCTCAATTTGGACTTCTTCAAACTGGGCTTAACTTGGACTTCATTAAATTGGGCTCAATTTGGGCTTCGTTAAGCCCTGCCTGACTGGAACTTCATTAAACTGGGCTCAACTTGGGCTTTGTCAAACTGGGCTTAACTCGGGCTTCATTAAACCCTGCCTAATTTGGGCTTCGTTAAACCCTGCCTGACTGGGGCTTCGTTAAACTGGGCTCAATTTGGGCTTCGTTAAACCCTGATGGACTCGGGCTTGATTAGACTGGGCTCAACTTGGTCTTTGTCAAACTGGGCTTAACTTGGGCTTTGTTAAACCCTGCTCGAGTTGGACTTCATTAAACTGGGCTCGAGTTGGACTTTGTCAAACTGGGCTCAACTTGGGCCTCATTAAACCCTGCCCCGCTTCAGGCTTCGTTAAACCCTGGTCAACTGGGGCTTCATTAAACTGGGCTGAATTTGGACTTCGTCAATCTGGGCTTCGTTAAACGCTGCTCGAGTTGGACTTCATTAAACTGGGCTCAATTTGAGCTTCGTTAAACGCTGCTCAAGTTGGACTTCATTAAACTGGGCTCAATTTGAGCTTCGTTAAACGCTGCTCGAGTTGGACTTCATTAAACTGGGCTCAATTTGAGCTTCGTTAAACCCTGCTCGAGTTGGACTTCGTTAAACTGGGCTCAACTTGGACTTTGTCAGACTGGGCTCAACTCGGGCTTCATTAAACCCTGCCCACTTTGGGCTTCGCTAAACCCTGATGGACTTGGGCTTCGTTAAACTGGGCTCAACTTGGGCTTCGTCAAACTGGGCTTAACTTGGGCTTCATTAAACCCTGCTCGACTTGGACTTCATTAAACCCTGCCCGATCTGGGCTTCGTTAAACCCTGCTCAACTGGGGCTTCATTAGACTGGGCTCAATTTGGACTTCATTAAACTGGGCTCAACTTGGGCTTCGTCAAACTGGGCTCAACTTGGGCTTCATTAAACCCTGCCCGATTTGGGCTTCGTTAAACCCTGCTCAACTGGGGCTTCATTAGACTGGGCTCAATTTGGCCTTCGTTAAGCCCTGCCCGACTGGGGCTGCTCCCAGCTCTAACCCTTCTCCTTCTCCTCTTCCAGCTCCGCCTGGGATTCGCCGCTCACCCGGAGCTTTTCCTCCTCAACAACGTCGATGCTGACGCACTGGTCGCCCGATGATCCTGCTGCGCTCGCCAGGACGGTGACGGATTTACCGGGACCCCCCCACTTTGTGCCGCAGAAATACACCCCGCCCCCGCGGCCGGGAGTCGCCAGCGGAGCCCGGGATTTGCCCCGGGAAGGACGACGGGATCCGAGCATCCCAACAGCGAGAAGAGCGGCGTCGGCTGCGGGGGAAGATCCCGAGTCCGGGATCTTTGCCGTTGGGTACCGCAAAAGATTCCCTGCCCCCCTCCCCCCCCCTTTTTTTTTTCTTGTTTTTCCCCAAAATCGTTGATGCCATTTGGGAAGGGACTCGTCGATATTGTAATCGATCCGACCTGGGGAAGGATTCGTCGATATTTTTTCCTGATTTCGATTCCAGTTTCTCCGGCCTGGCTGGTGGAGCTGCTGGGACGCTGAGCCCTTTTTATTCTTATTTTTTTTTGTCTCAATTTGAGGAAAATTCCCACCTTGGAAAACCGAGCAGGGGCAGAGTTTCGTTATTAGTGATTTTATAGAGGGGGGGGTCGGGCTCGAATTCGGAGGAATGAGGGAAACCGCGGTGAGAAACGCGGGGTTCGTGGCCCGCGGGGCCATTTCCCGGCCCACCTCTACACCCGCCACCAAATTCCGGCTTTTTTGCCCTAAAACTTGCCCACCCCCCACCTTATTTTGGGGCCGGCGGCTGCTTCTCCCCTCCCGCCCCAGCATTTTTCCAGCCCGGAGCCGATTCGGGGCCGGTTTCTACCCCTGCGCAGGCGGCGGCGAAGCTGCTGATTTTTAGAATTTCAAGAAAAAAGCGGAATTTTCCTCTCGGGTCGCGGCCTGCCCCGGCCTTTCGCCTCGGCCAGGCCGCGCAGGGTTCGCACACGCGCAACGGAGCCGTTTTTCCGGCATTTCAAGACATTTTGGGCGCTGCCGGGACCCCCCCGGAGCCCAAACCCTCCCCCCTCACCTCAGACAGAGTTTCAGGTCTGAGCCCCCCCCCCCCGCGATGCGCTTCCCCCCCCACCCCACCCCCAAAAATCAGTTTTATTTGGGTTGATTTGTGTTGAGCCCCCGCTGGAGGGTGGTTTTAGACGTCCCACCTTGTCTTTCCTCTAATTAAATCATCTGGTTTAATTAAATCTTTTCCCAATTAAGCCTTTTTTACCTTCATTTCTACGATACTTTGGCACCAACTTTCTCCACCGCACGACGGCGGCTCAGGGGGAGGGCGACGGAGTTTTCCGGTAAAAGATTCGATTTAATCTTTTCTGTTCAGTTTTCAGCCCCTTTTAGAAATAAAAAATGATGTTCCCACTCCCTTTTCCCCCGGGAATTCCTTAGATTCCCGATTTTTCCATGCTCACGTCGCCCCGTTGGTGCTCGGCTGGGTTTAAGGTAATTAAATATCTGGTATTTGGCGCGGGTCGGTCCCAAATCCCCCGCGGACGCTGCCGGGGGGGGGGGCACGTCTGTGGGGAAATGGGACCCACGGATTCGATCCACGATTCTGGGATCATGGAACCCCCGGTTCTGGGGTCACTGTCCCCACATTCTGGGGTGCGCTGGGGGCACTGGGGATACTGGGGGGCACTGGGAGTCCTGGGGATCACGGAGTGGCACTGGGGGGCACTGGGGATACTGAGGGGCACTGGAGGGTACTGGGGGATACTGGGAGGCACTGGGGATACTGGGGGATACTGGGAAGCACTGGAGGGTGCTGTGGGATACTGTGGGATACTGGAGGGCACTGGGAATCCTGGGCATCACTGGGTGGCACTTGGGGGCACAAAAGGGCACTGGGGATACTGGGAGGCACTGGGCGATACTGGGGGGCGTTGGGGGTCACCAGGGGGGCACTTGGGATACTGGGGGGCACTGGGGTGTACTGGGGGGCACTGGAGATATTGGGGGGCACTGGAGGGTACTGGGGGATACTGGGGGGCACTGGGGGTCACAAAAGGGCTCTGGGGATACTGGGAGGCACTGGGGGCACTGGAGGGTACTGGGCAGTACTGGGGGGCATTAGGGGCACTGGGGATACTGGGAGGCACTGGGCGATACTGGGGGGCGTTGAGGGGCGCCAGGGGGGCACTTGGGATACTGGGGACACTGGGGTGTACTGGGGGGCACTAGAGATATTGCGGGTCACTGGAGGGTACTGGGGGATACTGGGGGCACTGGGTGATACTGGGGGATCACTGGGTGGCACTGAGGGGTACAAAAGGGCACTGGGGATACTGGGGGGCACTGGGCGATACTGGGGGGCATCAGTGGGCACCAGGGAGGCACTTCGGATACTGGGGGCACTGGGGACACTGGGGGGCACTGGGGATAGTGGAGGGGTACTGGGGGGCCCTTGGAGCACTGGGGATACTGGGGAGCACAGGGGAGGCACAGGGGGCACTAGGGTGACACTGGGAGCACTGGGGGGCACTGGGGATACTGGGGGCAATGGAGGGTACTGGGGGATACTGGGGGGCACTGGGGATGACTGGGTGGCCCTGTGGGGGCACAAAAGGGCACTGTGGATACTGGGGGGCATTGGGGACACTGGGAAGCACTGGGGATACTGGGGGGCACTTGTGGCACTGGGAATACTGGGGGATACTGGCGGGTACTGGGGGGCACTTGGAGCACTGGGGAGCACGGGGGGGCACTGGGGATACTGGGGGGCACTGGGAATCCTGGGGATCACGGAGTGGCACTGGGGGGCACTGGAGATACTGGGAGGCACTGGAGGGTACTGGGGGATACTGGGGGGCACTGGGGGATACTGAGGGGCAGTGGGGGGCACTAGGGATCCTGGGGGGCACTGGTTATACTGGGGGGCACTGCGGGGACACTGGGATGGACTGGGGGGGGGGGGAGGGGGGCAGGAGACCATGGGGGGGGTGTCCGTGGGTCGGATCCCGGGGATCCCCCCCGCCCCTAAGCCCCGCCCCCTTCCAGGAGGGGGCGTGTCCCGCGCCGGAGGCCCCGCCCCCCCGCGGCGCCTGGAATGTTTGCGAGGTAAACACGGCCCGGCCCCGCCCCCTCGGCCCGCCCGGCCAATCACCGCCAGGCGGCACCACCCCCTCCCTCCGCCCGCCCAATCACCGCCCGCCGGCCGTTTCAAGGCCCCCCCCCCTTCCCCCCTCAACCCCCTCCCCCCGCCGCCGTCGGTAACAAAATAACAAAGCGCCGGACGCGGCCGCCCCTCCCCCCCCGCCCCGCCCCCCCCCCCCCCCCCCCCCCCCGCCCCCGGGGGGGGGGCCTGGAAACCGCCGCGGCCCCGTTTCCTCCGGCGGGCGCGTGCGGGGCGGCGCGGCCCCCCCCCCCCCTCCCCCCCTCAGTGCGGGGTCGTCCCCCCTCTTCCCTTCCCCCCCCCGGTGCGGGGTCTCCCCCCCCCACCCCCATCCCCCCCCCGGGCTCGGCGGCGGCGGCGGCAGGTACCGGGGGAGGCGGGGGGGGAGGGGGGCCCGGAGCCCCCCGGCAGCGGCGCGGGGGGAGGGGGCGGGGGCGGGGCTGAGGTCCCCGGGGTGGGGGATAGGCCGGGCGGCGCGTGTGTGTGTCACCCCCCCCCCCCCGCCCCTGTTGGCCCCCCCACTGTCACCCCCCCCCCCGTTAATGCGTGTGTGTCCCCCACCCCCGCTGTCCCCTCCCTCCCGGGGGGCACCGAGGCCGCGGTGAGGGGCTGGCCCGGGGGGAGGGGAGACACGGGACCGCGACACCCCGGCTGGGGGCTCTGCTCGGGATGTGTCGTGTCCCCCCCCGCGGTGTGGGGTTATGGGCGGGGGGGGGGCGCACCGGCTCCCTAAATCCCGAGCCCCGAGTCTCCTCCAGCAGTGACCCCCCCCCCGGCGGCGCAGAGGGAGCGGGGACACCGGCTGGGGGGCGACCGGGGCGGGGATGGGGGGGGGACCGGGGCAGGGGGGGATGAGGGGGGTCCCGGGGTGGGGGGGGGGGGAGGGGGGGGCAGCGGAGCGCGGCCGCGGCCCGGTTCAAGTAATCCAGGATAGGCTGTTCCAGCCCGGCCTGTTCCCGGTTACTTGTCCCGGGAGGCGGCCGGTGACGACGGGGGTGGGTGTGTGTGTGACACGGTGACCTGGGGGGGGGGGGGGGAAGGGGCTGTGCCCCCAACCCCCCCAGCCCAGAGGAGTAGGGGGGGGAATGGGGGGGGCTCCCACGGACCCCAGGCCTCCCCCTGCCCCTGCCAGCCCCACAACCCCCCCCCCCCCCGTGTTCTCCCCCCCCATCAGGGACCCCCCCACCCACACCCCAGGAAGGCGGTGAGACCCCCCCCAGACGCCCCTGTGCCCCCCCCCCCCCACTCCCCACGGTGGCCTGATGACCAGCATCATGTCCACCCCCCCCCGACCGAGGGTTCCCCACTCCCAGTGTCAAGATGGGGCCAGGAGTGGGGTGGCCCCTCGGGCAGCATCCAGGGCTGCGCCGCCCCCCCCCCCCCAATACAAGGTGCTAAGGGCCCCCCCTCCTGTTTACACCCCCCCTTGGTGTCACCCCCACAGGCCCCTGCTCAGCCCTGGGGGAGCCAGAAAGTGCCACCCCCTCCGCCCACGTTTTTGACCCTTTTTTACTCATTTGCCATTAAAAGCCCAACAGAAAAGCAGCAGCTCCACTGGGGGGGGGGGCGGGGGCACAGGGATGTTGGGGAGCAGACGGGGGGGTGATAGGGCCCCCCCCTGCCTGTTTTGGGGGGGGACACAGGACGACTGGGGCCCCTGCTGTGTCCCCACCCCACAAAGCACCTGGGGCCGGTTCCTCCATGGTTTTATTCTGCCTCGTCCGGTGCGGGGGGAGCTCACACTGCGACCCCCCCAACACACACTCCAAGCCCCCCACAGCCAGGGCATCCAGTGAAGGCCCCACCCTGACCCAGAGATGTGGGGCTGAGCCCAACGTGGGGCTGATCCAGACCCGAGGCACGGGGCTGAGCTCACTGTGGGGCTAAGCCAGACACAGAGCGTGGGGCTGATCCTGACCCACAGCCGTCGGGCTGAGCTCACTGTGGGGCTGCTCTGGACCCGTGGTGTGGGGCAGAGCTCTGTGTGTGGCTGAGCTCGCTCTGGGGCCGATCCTGACCTGGAGGTGTGGGGCAGAACTCGCTGTGGGGCTGAGCTTCCCCTGCCACTACCCCATCTCCGCTGGCTTGCTGTAGTTTCCCTCGCCGCCATGGGTCCCCTAGCTGCTGTGGGTCTGGTTGCGGCCATCGGTCTCCTCGCCATGGGTCTGGCCGTGGGTCTCCTCTCCGCGGGTCTGGCCGTGGGTCTCCTCTCCGCAGCGGAAGCGCAGGAAGTCGCGGACACCCAGCGCCTGGTGCCGCTGCAGGAACTGCCCCACGCTCAGCTCCGGCTCCAGCAGGAAGCTCTGGGCCAGCAGCCGCGTCTCCTCCTCGCCGCGGGGCTCGTCCTGGAGGCTCCCCACGGCCGTGGGCGCCAGCCCCACAATGTGCTGGGCCACCTTCCGCCCCACCTCCTCCAAGGTGGCCACGGGGGCTTGCGGTTCCGTCACCTGACAGGCCACCAGCGCCCCATAGGTGCCCATGGCCACCGGGGCGGTGGCCGGTAGCCACCCGTGGGTGTAGGCGGCGATGAACCCGTCCCGCTGCGGCACCCGCAGCCACCCCGCGCGCCGCAGCGCCAGCTTCTCCCCCAGCTTCCCTGTAAAACCAGTTCGGGGTCAGCAGGATGCTGGGGGGGGGGGTGTGCTCTGGGCAGGGGGGGGTCCTGTCCCAGCACCGCCCCCCCCGGGTTCCCATACCCCTTCCCAAGCCCCATACTTGTCCCGAGGGAAAGGACATGGCTCTGGTCACCAGCCAGGGTTTTCTTCTGCCCCCCCTCCCCCCCCCCCCCCCCGCCCCCTCCAAGGGGTCCTCCCCACCCCAGGGTTTCTGACCTCCCACAAAGGGGTGTCCCCCCAGCGTTTCTTGTCCCCTGGGGTTCTTGTTCCCCCCCTCCAAGGGCTTTCTGCCCCCCCCCCACCCCCCCCAAGGAGTTTCTCACCCCTCCCCAGGGATTCCTGATCCCCCACAAAGGGGTTTCCGCCCTCTTCCTCCCCCCAGGGTCCCCCCACCCAGGGTTTACTCACCTCACCTCCCCCCTCAAGGTTTTCTGCCCTGCCAGGGCATTCTTGCCCCCTCCCCCAGGGTTTTTTGCCCTCCCTCATCCCCCCCCCGGGATTCTTGACCCCCTGGGGGGGTTCTGGCCCTTCCCCACCACCACCAGGACTTCCTTCCCTCCCTCCCCCAGGGTTTCTTGCCCCCAGCAGGGTTTCTTGCCCCCCCCCATCCCTGGGGTTTCTCTTCCCCATCCCCCTCCCCCCCAGCAGGTTTTTGGTGCGTCCCCCCCCCACTCACCTATGGCCACCACGATGTGGTCACTGAGTAGCCCCCCCCCAGGCCCTGTCCGGAGCTGGGCCAGCTCCTCCTCCTGCAGCATGTGCTGGGAGAGAGGGGAGAGGTTTTAGGGGGGCTCTGGGGTGGGCATACAGGTGACCCCCCCCTCCCTGTTGACCCCCGCCCCCGGGGCCCCCACCCCCCACCTTGGCGCAGCCGTCCTGGGGCACGGTGGTGGCCTGACACAGGGCCATGGTGCTCAGCGCCGCCGCCTCCACCAGCCGCTGGAATTCCGTGTTTCTGGCCACAAAATCCGTCTCACAGTTCACCTGCAGGAGTGACAGTGACACCAGTGGGGGGGGGGCAGGATGTGTGTCGTCGTCCCGTCCGTTCCCCCCCCGCCCCAGGGGCTGTCCTCGTGTCACCTACCTCCACCATGACGGCCGCCGTCCCCTCCCGCAGCAGCCCCACCAGCCCCTCCTGCGCCCGCCGGTTGTGCACGGTGCTGGCCCGGCTCCAGCCCCGCCGCTGCGCCTCCTCCTGCAGCCAGGCCTCCGCCTGCGGGGGGGGGACACAAGCTGGGGAGTCCCCTCACTGTGGGGACGCAGACCCCAACCACTGCGGCTGCCCCAAGAGACACCCAGGTCGCTGTCAGCCCCCCCCAGGTCACTGTTCCCCCCCTCCAGGTGACTGTCACCCACCCAGGGTCCCCCAGGTCACTGTTACCCCCCCGACCCTCCCCGGGGGTCCCCTCCTGGTGTCCCCCCCTCCCTGGTGCCATCCCCCCAGGCCCCCATTCTCCCCCCAAGTCCCATTCCTTCTCCTCGGGGCCTCCCACCTGGCTCCCCCCAGTCACCCCCCCCGTTCTCCCCCCTTGCCCCCTCATATCCCTGACACCCCCCGCCCCAAGGTGTCCCCGTTACCCCCCCCATTCCCATGCCCCCTTCCTGCCCCAGGTCCCCCCCCGATTCCCCCTTCCATGCCCACAGGTGCCCCCCCCTCCCCCCCCCCGGTTCCCTGTCCATTCCCCGCCCCCGGCCTGGCCCCGTCCCTCCACCCCCGCTTCTCGCCCCCCCCCCCACCCCGTTCCCGGCCCCCCCACCTGCGCCAGGGCCCCCCCGCAACGCAGCAGGGCCTCCCGGCACTGTACGAACGGCAGCCCCGTCCGCCGCCGCAGCTCCAGCAGCGCCTCCTTGTCTGCCGCCAGCACCGGGGGGGGGACACGGAAAAACCGGGCCGGGAGGGCCTGCGGGGGGGGGGGGGGGAGGAGGGGCGTCGGCCGGCACCGGGACTCCCCCACGGAGGAGACCGAGGAGTCCGGGGGGACCCGGCGCGGCGGCGGCAGGGTCCCGGTGTGGGGCAGGGGAGCCTCGGGGGGGCCCCGGTTGGTGGGAAGAGGCCCCGGGGGTGGTGCCGCTGCGGGGGGGGGGGAAGCCTCGGTCGGGGCCCGGAGGGGGAGAGGGGTCCGAGGGTCCCGGCTGGGGAGAAGGAGCCCCAGTGCGGGGGGAGGCGTCCCGGGATGGCCCAGGTTGACGGGGGGGTGGGTCCCGGAGTGGGGAGGAACCTCGGGAGAGGTCGCGGGTTGGGGGGGGATGGGGGTGTCCTGGGGACGGAGGAGGAGCCCCGGGAGGGCCCCGGTTGGCGGAAAAGTGCCCCGGGGGGGGGGGGGGGGGGGGGCGGAGACGGGGGGAACCGCGGGAGGGCTTCGGGGCGGGGGGGGGCCTCGGGAGAGGTCCCGGATGGTGGGGGGGTTGTCCTGGGGGAGGAGAAGGGGCCCCGGTTGGCGGGAAGGGCCCCCAGGACAGCCCCGAGAGAGGGGAGGAGGGTTACCGGGGGGCCGCGGCTGGGGGGAAGGAGCCCCGAGGGTGTCCCGGGGTAGGGGAGCTCCCCCCGCCGCTCACCCGCGCCGCCCCGCAGACCGCGCTCCGCGCCGCCCGCTGCATCCCGGCCCCTGCCTGCGGCGCGCACCGGTGACGTCACGACCTCTACGGCGGCCGCCGGGGGTCAGGCAGGGCACGCGCGGCGCGCATGCGCGGGGTGGGGTCGCCGGCCGCGGATTGGCTGTCAGAAGGGATGGGGCGTAACGTCACTCCGAGCGCGACGGCGCCGCGCCACTGGCTGGGGAGGGGGCGGGACCCTCCAAGGCCCTATAGGGCCTCCCTGGCCTTGGCCCAGCCCCCGCCCGGCTCTAATAGAGCCCCCCTAACCCTTATAGAGCCCTACAGGCCCCTACAGAATCCCCTGGGGCCTTCATAGAACCCCCCCGCTCGCAGTTGGGGCCACCGGAAGCCAGCGGGTGCGCACGGAGAAGGCCGATTGGTGGGGAGCCGGGAGGGGGGCGGGGCTTGCGGGCGGGAGAGGCTGGCGATTGGAGGAGAGCGACGCGCGGAGGGGAGGGCGGGACCTCCCAAAGCGGGGGCGGAGAGTTGCGAGGAGGCGGAGCCTCGCGGGAGGGCGGCAGTCGGATTGGCCGAGAGGTAGGAGGGGGCGTGGCTACGCATGCGTCCTGACCCTCTCCCGTCACTTCCGGGTGGCAGCGGCGGCAGCTTCCGCTTCCCGCTGGGCCTGGAGCGGCCGCGTCGGGACTGCGCGGAGCCCTGGGACCCTCCGGGACCCACCCCCGGGACTCCCCGCTCCTCTCCGCGGCGCTCGGTGCGGCCCAGGCAGCTCTTCCCGCCCCCGCCGCAGCCGGGGGGGCCCGGCGGGGCCTGGCGGCGGGGGCGCGGCGGGGCCTGTCCCCGGGGCATGTGGAGGCGGCGGCGGCCGGGCCGACCCGCACTATGTGGTACATCATGCAGAGCATCCAGAGCAAGTACTCGCTGTCGGAGCGGCTCATCCGCACCATCGCCGCCATCCGCTCCTTCCCGCGGGACAACGTGGAGGATCTCATCGGCAGGGTGAGCCCCCGCCGCCCGCCCGGCGCCGCCGAGCGCTCGGGAGGGAAACGGAGGGTGTGCAGGGGAGTGGGACGGGACGGGGGGGGGGGGGGGGCGCACCCCCTCCCTGAGACCCGATGCTGCCGAGGGTTCCCGCCCCCGTTTCGCGGCGGCCCGTCGGGGTGAGGGTTTTGGGGCGCTGGGAGCTTGGGCTCGGCCCGAGTCGCGCTGTCGGGGCACCCCTGGAACGCTGCGAGCAGTTCTGGTCCCCGCTGGATGATAGGATGAGGGATGATGGCTTTAAACTGGAAGAGGGGAGATTTAGGTGGGATCTGAGGAAGGAATTCTTGGCTGTGAGGGGGGTGAGCCCCTGGCCCAGGTTGCCCAGAGAAGCTGTGGCTGCCCCATCCCTGGAGGGGTTCAAGGCCAGGTTGGACGGGGCTTGGAGCAACCTGGGCTGGGGGAGGTGTCCCTGCCCAGGGTAGGGGCTGGCACTGGGTGGGCTTTAATGGTCCCTTCCCACCCAAACCGCTCTATGATTCTACACACAAAAGCTGTGGCCAGGCTGGAGAGGGGCCAGGGAAGAGTCACCAAGATGATCCAAGGACTGGGAAGCTGCCATGTGAGGAAAGGCTGAGAGAACGGGGTTTGTTCAGCCTGGAGAAAGGAGGGTTTGGGGAGACGTTATTGCCATGTTCCACTCTTTAAAGGGTGGCTACAACGAAGGTGGAAATTCCCTTTTTAGAAGGGGTCCCAGGGAAAAGACGAGGCGTGATGGGCGCGAGTTACTCCTGGGGAGATTCCGACTGGACACAAGAGGAAAATGGTTCACGCTAAGAACAATCAGCTGTTGGAATACTCTCCCCAGGGAAGTGGGGGATTCCCCAGTACTGGCCACTTTGAAGGTTCGGCTGCGCAGGGTGCTGGGCCGTCTTGTCCAGACTGTGGCTTTTGCCAAGGAAGGTTGGAGCAGCTGATCCCTGAGGTCCCTCTATGATAAAAATGAGGCTCTGGGCCCTAAAAATGAGTCTTTGAAACACCAAACCGGCTTTGGAAATTAAAAATGGGGGTTTGGACCCTGTAAATGTAGCTTCAGACAGTAAAAGAAAAAGGCTCTAGGCCCTAAAAAGAGGGGTTCAGACCCAATAGATAACAGTTTGGACCTTCAAAATGCAGCTTTTGACCCTATAAATGAGGATTTAGACCCTAAAATGAAGCTTTAGACTTTAAAATACGTCTAAGAAAGGTTGGACGGGGTGATCCTCAGGGTCCCTTCTGACCTGGCTTTCTGTGATTCTACCCTGCCTAAGCCTGGCTGATCCGGGCAGCTGGTGAGCTATTTTGGGCGGTGAAGGTTCCTCCGAGCTTCTTAAGCCTCCTCGGAGACGCCCTTGCAGAGCTGACGAGTCCCCGCGTTCAGCCCGGGGCTGTGTCCCGCCAGGGGATGCTCCGGGGGCAGCTCGGGCTGCGCCGGTGGCTTTTGAATGGCTCCCGGTTTGTTTACCGGAGGCAGAACTTCTCCAGCCCCACTGTTGGCCTCCCACCCGCCATTCCTCGGGATCCTGCTGGCGCAGAGAGCCGGTGCACGGGCAGTGAATCCCCGCGTGGGTTATTCCAGCCCCCTGCAGCACCCTGGTTTCTCCAAGCATTGTTTAGTAACGGTGAATTAATTAAAATCGAGGCTGGGAGCGGACACACAGGCTGTGGAGCGCTTCTGCCCGGCGGGGAGCTCTGTGCAACCGCGGTGCCCGGTCTGAAAACAAACCCCGGGGCTTGCGCGGGAGCGTTACGCTGCAGATCTATTAATAAACGCTTTCTAACGATGCAAATCAAGGCGCATCAGCTGCTGGCTTGGGGGTGGAAAAGGGCCAAGAACGGGTGGGTTCTGTTAATCCCGGCTGCGGTTTCCTGTCTCCTCGCAGGGTGCGGATGTGAACTGCATGCACGGCACCCTGAAACCGCTGCACTGCGCCTGCATGGTGGCTGACGCCGACTGCGTCGAGCTGCTGCTGCAGAAGGGAGCGGAGGTAAAGTCTTTTTTAAAAAAAAAAAAAAAAAAAAACAACAAAAAACCCCCAAAACCAAAAAAACCCCCAAAACCACGTCAAAAATGCAAAGATCCCTTTGAAAAGGGGCTGGGAAGTCGGGAGGCGGCGGTGGGTGCTGGTTAACAGCTGAGATCTGAGCCGATGGTTTTAAGCGGTGCCGGTTTTGTGCCCCTGATGGGGAAAAATGGGCCCAGGTGAAGGTTTGTCGTCCCCGTAGGGAGGGAAATGTTTGTGCCCGAGAGCTCTGGGTGCTGCTGCCTGGGGAGGGAGAGTAGTTTAGTGGTGCAAGCCTGAAGGAAGAACTGAAACCTATATATTACCTGATTTTTGACACTTCTGTCTGCCGGCAGGTTGTGCCCTCCCTCCCTGCATTATTTTCCCATCCACTAAATTTGGGATGCGGACATGGTTTCGCAGAGCTTCGCCTGCCGCTGGCAGGAACCGGGGTGCCTCAGTGACCCCCGAATCCTTTCTCCTCCCTCCTCCTCTCTTGCAGGTCAATGCCCTGGACGGCTACAACCGAACGGCCCTTCACTACGCGGCGGAAAAGGACGAAACCTGCGTGGAAATCCTCCTGGAATACGGGGCCAACCCCAACGCGCTGGATGGCAACAAGGACACCCCGCTCCACTGGGCCGCCTTCAAGAACAACGCCGAGTGCGTGCGGGCGCTGCTGGAGAACGGCGCCCTGGTGAACGCCCGCGATTACAACAACGACACGCCGCTCAGCTGGGCGGCCATGAAGGGGAACCTGGAGAGCGTCAGCATCCTGCTCGACTTCGGGGCCGAGGTCCGGGTGGTTAATTTGAAAGGTCAAACCCCCATCTCGCGGTTGGTGGCGTTGCTGGTGCGGGGATTGGGTACGGAGCGCGAGGATTCCTGCTTCGATCTTCTCCATCGAGCTATCGGACATTTTGAGCTGAGAAAAAACGGCAGCATGCCCTGGGAGGTGACCAGGGATCAGCAGCTCTGCGAAAAGCTCACCCGCCTCTGCTCGGCCCCCGGTACCCTACAGACGCTCTCCCGTTACGCCGTCCGCCGCAGCCTGGGCGTGCGCTTCCTGCCGGAGGCGGTGAAGGAGCTGCCGCTGCCCACCTGCCTGAAGGAGTACGTGTTGCTCCTTAGCTAAGCGAAAGAGGAGGCGCCGGGGCTCTTCCTCGCCGGCGTTCGGCTCCTTTGTCACCGCTTCCTCCTGGCAGCGCCGGGGATGAGGTTCACCGCCAGGTTTGGAACTTCCAGGTGCCAGATTCCCCTCCCCGGCCGCCGTCCTGGTTTTCTTTTCCCCCTGCTCTGCGCTTCCGCCTGAGCCGGTGCAGGGCAGTGGGGATCCGCTGGTGCCGCTCACAGACGGCCCCGTGGTGTCTCCCTGCCCACAGCGCCTGCTCAGCAGCTCCTCACACGCGCTTCCCCCTCAAATTTGGCCTCATCAGATGAACAATCCCCCTTTAATGGCAAATTATATCCCAGCTGTTGGATTAACCTGGGTTTTTTCTCTTTTTTCTTTTTTTTTTTTGCACTGGGGCAGACCCTGGGGAAAGGAAAGCTTTCTGGGTGCGGGGAGAACGGGGAAACCCTCCTCCTTTGAAGGACCTTCAAGAGAAGGCGTTGTTGGACCCGGAGAAGTCCTGTGGGACGTGTCAGCTGGAATTCCGGTGGAAAAGCCCACCGTAAGCACACGTAGCGAGGCTGTATGTTGTGTAACGATGCCGGCAGGGCCCTTCACTCTGCCAACACCCGCACGCAGCCACAGCTCAACACCCTGCAGACGGGGCAGAGCTCGTGTCCCCGTGGCTCCCGGGGCTTCGGGGATCCAGCTTCACCCAGGGATCCCGGGAGAGCCGCCTCGTGCTCTCCAAGGTGAAGTCAGGCGGGCAAATTTTCATAATTGCTTTAAGGGAGAAACTTGCGGGTGGGGGAATCAGGTTATATATATTTTATTCCTCCCTGTTGGGCTGGGAAACGAAGCTGTCAGGACCAGGGGTGCGTGCGGGGCGGTGGGAGCCACGTTCCCCTTCCCCAGGGGGTGAGCGCCGGAGGGTTGGAGCACGATTCGTGTTTGCCACCGTGAGCGAGTGGTGAGTTTATTGAAGCATCTTAATTCTGAATTTTTAACACTAAAGTGGTGCCCGAGGGTCTCTGCCCGCACCGTTTGCTCTCAGCTCATCGCAACATCCCGCCGCAACACTTGGGGAAACGCTTTTCTGTTTAAAAAGCCCATAAAATACCTAAACCAACCCAAAATTTACCCCGAGGAAACCCTGTGCTTCGAGAAAACGGCTCTTTTGCCGAGGCAGAGGGTGCCCTTGGGGTGTGGAGGTGCTGCCTGGCTTCCCGGGGGGTGCGAGCTACAACGGGGAGCGCTTGTTTTGGAGGTTGCCCGGAGGGACACGGGGACATCGCTCTGGGGAAGCCATGCCGACCATCGCCTCTTAAATGTTGGCCTCGAATGATACGCCTTTGCGCATGATGTGCTCCAGGTGGGCTTTCTCCGAGGTGTCCAGCTCGATGTGGTACTTGGCCAGGATTTTGAGGATGGGGCGAAGCTTCAGCCACCACTGCTCCTTGGGGATGCGGTGCCTGGGCGAGAGAGAGAGGGTGGTGTGATGGGCCCGGGTGGAAGCCACGCTGCATCGCCCAGGGAACCATTCCCAGCTTCTGTGTAATAACCCCGTGAATGCTCCAGGCTGGGGGCAGAGTGGATGGAGAGCTGCCCGGTGGAAAAGGAGCTGGGGATGGTGGTCAACAACTGGCTGAAGATGAGCCAGCAGTGTGCCCAGGTGGGCAAGAAGGCCACCAGCATCCTGGCCTGTATCAGGAATAGCGTGGCCAGCAGGACTGGGGAAGTGATGGTCCCCTGTTCTCGGCACTGGGGAGGCCCCGCCTCGAATTCTGTGTCCGGTTTTGGGCCCCTCACTACAAGAAGGACATTGAGGGGCTGGAGCGAGTCCAGAGAATAACGGAGCTGGTGAGGGGTCTGGAGGACAAGGAGAAGGGGCTGGAGAACTTCTGAGGAGCGGCTGAGGGAGCCGGGGGTGCTCAGCCCAGAGAAAAGGAGGCTGAGGGGAGACCTCCTCGCTCTCCACAACTCCCTGAAAGGAGGGGGCAGCCGGGGGGGGTCGGTCTCTTCTCCCGAGGAATGAGAGGAAACGGCCTCAAGTTGCGCCAGGGGAGGTTTAGGATGGATATTAGGAAAAATTTCTTCACCAAAAGGGTTATCAGACATTGGAACAGGCTGCCCAGGGAAGTGGTGGAGTCACCACGGGATGGTTTGGGTGGGAAGAGACTTTAAAGCCCCCCCAATGCCACCCCCTGCCCTGGGCAGGGACACCTCCCCCAGCCCAGGTTGCTCCAAGCCCCGTCCAACCTGGCCTTGAACCCCTCCAGGGATGGGGCAGCCACAGCTTCTCTGGGCAACCTGGGCCAGGGGCTCACCGCCCTCAGAATGAAGAATTTCCTCCCGATATCCCATCTAAATCTCCCTCTTCCAGTGTAAAACCCTTCCCCCTTGTCCTATCGCTCCAATCCCTAAATGCCATCCCTGGAGGTGTCTAAAAGCCGGGCAGACGCGGTGCTGAGGGATGTGGGTCAGTGGGGGTTTGGGCAGTGTTGGGGTGATGGTTGGACTCGATGATCTGAAAGGTCCCTTCCAACCTAGACAATTCCGTGATTCTATCCTGTGATTTATCCTTCCTGGGGCTGGGGCACGGTCCCGGGGTGGGTGGGGGGGATAAAAGGCCGGGGGGGGGGACACCTACTCGAAGTCGGTCTGCTCCTTGAGGTCGGAGATGGGCTGGAAGACGAGGCTGCGCTTGCGCATGCCCAGCAGACAGGCCGAGTCGGCCGTGTTGGCGAAGATGCGACCTGCGAGGGGGGAGGCGAGGGGCCAGCTCAGCCATTCAGTCCCTCCGGGGGGCGGCAGCACCCCCCAAAATCTGGCATTGAGGGATCGGAGCACGCGTGGACATTGGGAAAGAGCCAGGGGGTTGCTTTTGGGGGTGGGGAAGGGTGGGGGCCTTTGGAAAGAAGGCAGAGAACACGCCCCCCTCCGCCCCCCATGCGGCACCCACCGTGCCGGGAACATTCCTTCATCTTCCCGGTGATCCAGGCCACCGCCTTGGCACCCATTTTGGTGCCAAAGTTCCTGTCGAAGGGGGTTGGGGTGCCACCCTGCGCCGGAAAAATCACTGGGTGAACAGGAGGAAGCCCCCGGGCGAGGGTCTCCTGACCTGTAGCCCCTTCCCCGGGGGCCGCACCCCCGTTGTCGGGGGGGGTCCGCACCTGCTGCATGTGCCCCAGCACGTTTTTCCGGCAGTCGAAGATGCCCTTCCCTTCCTCCGAGTAGAGGTTGTAGATGAAGTCGGTGGTGTAGTTCTCGTTGCACCGCTCATTCCTGCGCCGGGGGGGAGGGAGGCGGGCTCATGGAGGGGGGGGACACGAGTGCGGCAGGGCTCAGCCACCCCCCCATCCCCTTCCGCAGCCCCCAATCCCTGATCCACTCCCCCCATCCCACCCCAAATCTCCGTTCCACATCCTCATCCCATCCTACCCCCAATCCTCATTCCACCCCTCCATCTCACCCCAAATCCCCATTCCACCCCCCCATCCCACCCCCTACCAGTTCCCATTCCATCCCCATCCCACCCTCCCCATTCCATTCTGCCCCCCCCATCCCATTGCAACATCCCGATCCCTGTTCCGCACCACCCCCCCCCCCCCCCCCGATCCCATTCCAGCACCTCCATCCCATTGCAACCTCCCCATCCCCCTTCCGTTCTGCCCCCCCCCAATCCCATCCCGCCCCCCCGGGGATGTACCTGAGCACCAGCCCCCTCTTCACCGTCGTCTTCATCTTCTCCGTTAAATGCTCCACGTTGACCTACATGGAGCGTGAAATGGGTGTTGGGGGGGGGGCTTGGAAGGGGGAATAAATGCAGCCCCCACTGACCCGGGGTACGGGGGGGTCCCCAACCTGCAGGTCACGGATGTTGAAGTGTTCCTCGTAGATGTAGGCGGCATCGGCGCCCCCCGCCAGCCCCGCCATGGTGGCCAAGTAGCCACAGAAGCCACCCATGGTCTCGATGATGAAGACGCGGCGCTTGGTCCCGGCCGCCGACTGCTTGATGCGGTCGCAGGTCTGCCGGAGGCGGAAGAATTGGGGTGGAAAAAGGGGATTTAGGTTAAGGGGGTGTTGCCGTTGTTCTGTGGGGCTGGGGGGGGGGCGGTGTGTGTGCGGGGCCGCACCGTGGTGATGGTGTTGAGCGCGGTGTCGGCGCCGATGCTGAAGTCGGAGCCGGGGACATTGTTGGAGACGGTGGCGGGGATGATGCAGAGCGGGATGCAGAGCTCCTCGAATTTGGCCCTCCCCTCTATCAGCTCCAGGCTGCCCGTGAAAGCCTGTGGGACAATGAGTGGGGGGGGGGGTCAGTGCTGGTGCCAGCACAGCGCCCCCCACCCTGTGCCGCCATCGCTTCCCCCCTCACCTCGAAGCCACCGATGATGATCAGCCCATGGATGCCGAAGTTGCTGATGTTGGCGCTGATTTCCTCAAAATATTTCTTGGGCAGGGTCCTGGGAGGGTGAAACGGCCCTGGCTGAGCCCGCCTGGGGTGGGGGGCTCCACCTGGGGACCCCCCCACGGGTTTCCCCCGGAGGAGGAGCGTTACCTCTTCGTCCCCAGTTTGGATCCCCCCAGCCCCGTCCAGCCGCCGACCCTCTCCCAGCTGATCTCTTCCACCTGGGGGGAACGCAGCGAGTTGGGGGGTGTTAAAGGAGAAGATGGGGGGGGGGGCAGGAGAAGGTTTTTGGGGTGTTGTGACCATATTGGAGCGATATTGGGGTAACCTGGTGCCCCCCGACCTGGGGGACGACAGCGGGATGAGCCACGGGGGGCTGGGGTGAGGAAGGGGCTTGAGCATCCCCATCCTGGGGGCTCCCGGGTGTTTGGGGGCTGCCCCCCCACCCTGTGCACCCCCCCTTTCCCCCCCCCCCGCTGGGTGGGGGGTGTCGCACCTGCCCAAAGGCGAGCCCCTCGAAGCCGTCGTGCACCGCCAGCATGCGGTGCCCGTGGATGAGCCCGATCCGCACGGTGGATCTGACGGCCGCGTTCATGCCGGCGGCGGGGGCGCCCACGTTGAGCACGGCCAGCGTGTAGCCGCTCTGCGGGGACACCGCAGCCGGCGTTAGGGGCGGGGGGAGGGTTGTGGGGCTCGGGGGGGTCCCCGTCACCCCCTCCCCACTGCCATACCTTGGTGGAGGGGGGGCGGATGTGTGCCAGCAGCTTGTACACGTTCCAGTTGTTTTGGAAACTCCTGCAAAGTGGGGAGAGGCGGGTGTGGGACCCCTGGGGGTGGCCGGAGCCCCGAGGGGTGACTGGAGCCCCGGGTCCCCGCTGGGGGCGGATTGCGGACACTCACCGGCCCCGCAGCTTCAGGGCGTCATCGAAGCGCCCCTCGTTCATGGCCGTCGTCACATCTTTGGTCTGCGGGGAGCAAAGATGGGTGGGTTGGCATCGGGTTGGACGGGTTTGCACCGCACCGTGCGGCTTCGTGTCGCGCCGTGTGGCTTTGTGTCACACCGTATGGCCGTGCATCACATCGTATGGTCGTGCCTCACACCATATGGCTGTGCATCGCACCGTATGGCCGTGCCTCACACCGTATGGCTGTGCATCACACCATATGGCTGTGCCTCGCACCGTATGGCTGTGCATCGCACCGTATGGCCGTGCATCACACCGTATGGCCGTGCATCGCACCGTATGGCCGTGCATCGCACCGTATGGCCGTGCATCACACCGTATGGCCGTGCATCGCACCGTATGGCTGTGCATCGCACCGTATGGCTGTGCCTCACACCGTATGGCTGTGCATCGCACCATATGGCCGTGCCTCACACCGTATGGCCGTGCATCGCACCGTATGGCTGTGCATCGCACCGTATGGCTGTGCCTCACACCGTATGGCTTTGCATCACACCGTATGGCTTTGCATCGCACCGTATGGCTTTGCATCGCACCGTATGGCTGTGCATCGCACCGTATGGCCGTGCATCACACCGTATGGCTGTGCCTCACACCGTATGGCTTTGCATCGCACCGTATGGCCGTGCATCACACCGTATGGCTGTGCATCACACCGTATGGCTGTGCATCGCACCGTATGGCTGTGCATCACACCGTATGGCTGTGCATCACACCGTATGGCTTTGCATCACACCGTATGGCTGTGCATCACACCGTATGGCTGTGCCTCACACCGTATGGCTTTGCATCACACCGTATGGCTGTGCCTCACACCGTATGGCTTTGCATCGCACCGTATGGCCGTGCATCGCGCCGTATGGCTGTGCATCGCGCCGTATGGCTGTGCATCGCGCCGTATGGCTGTGCATCGCACCGTGTGGCTTTGTGTCACACCGTATGGCTGTGCATCACACCATATGGCTGTGCATCACACCTTATGGCTTTGCATCGCACCGTATGGCTGTGCATCACACCGTATGGCCGTGCATCGCACCGTATGGCCATGCCTCACACCATATGGCTTTGCATCGCACCGTATGGCTGTGCATCGCACCGTATGGCCATGCCTCACACCATATGGCTTTGCATCGCACCGTATGGCCGTGCATCGCGCCGTATGGCTGTGCATCGCGCCGTATGGCTGTGCATCGCGCCGTATGGCTGTGCATCGCACCGTGTGGCTTTGTGTCACACCGTATGGCTGTGCATCACACCGTATGGCCGTGCATCGCACCGCACCGGCCCGGTTTGCACCGCACCCCGCTGGGTTTGCATTACATTGGATGGGTTTGTTCCGCACCGGCCGGGTTTGGACGCCACAGCCTGGGTTTGCGTCGTGTTGGATGTGTTTGCATTGCCCCGGCGGGGTTCGGAGCGTGCCGGCCGGGCTGGCACCGCACCGCATGGCTTTGCGCCGCGCCGCGTCGGCCGGGTTTGCACCGCTGCCAGCCGGCTCTGCACCGCGGCGGGGGGGTTTGCGTCACGCCGCCTGCCCTTGCGCTGGATGCTGGTTTGCCTCCCGCCAGCTGGGTTTGCTCTACGCTGGTTTTGTGTTTGCATCGTGCCGCACGGCTTTGCATCACACCCATCACCGGGGAGCCCGGGGGTGCCCTGGGGGGTCCCGTCCCCCCCCTACTCACCACCTGGACGCACTCCATAAGGGGCAGGCGCACGGCTTGGTTGCCCGAGAGGCTGACGACGCAGGCGGGGGTCTCGGGGGTCCCCTCCAGCAGAGCCATGACGGCTTCAACACCCATCCGGCTGCCCTGCGGGGACAGGGATGGGGACAGGGACAGGGACGTTACCCCCCGCCCCGGACCCCTTCTCCCCCAGGGCTGGGGTGGGAGGGAGCTGCCTACCAGGATGCGGTCGAAGGCGGAGGGCGTCCCGCCGCGCTGGACGTGGCCCAAGATGGTGACCCGGGTGTCGTATCCCAAACGCTTCACCACCAGCTGCAAGACAGGGATGCGCCTGGATCCGGCCCCGGAGCGGGACCGGGAAAGGACTGGGACAAAAAAACCAAGGGGTTTCTCCCTCCCCTGCCCTCCCCGCTCACGGTTTTGATGTCGTCGGAGGTGATGGCCTTCCCCTGCTTGTCTATGGCGCCCTCGGCCACGATGATGATGTTCAGCCTCGAGCCGCCCAGGCGGGTCTGGGGGGGGGAAGCCGGGGGGTGACAACGGGGACAGAGACAGGGACAAGGCACCCGCCGGAGCCTGTCCTACCTCCGTCAGCCTCCGGCATAAATGGTCCTCCCAGTCATCCTCGGGAGGAGACTCGGGGATGAAGACCCAGTCGGCGCCGCAGGCCAGGGCGGTGATGAGCGCCAGGTAGCTGGAAATGGGTAAAAAAGAGGCCGTTTAGGGTTTTTTCCCCAGTTTCTTTCTCAGGAGGCAGATCGAGGTGGTGGCACGGGGATGTACCCGCAGTGGCGACCCATCACTTCCAGCACGAAGGTCCGTTGGTGGCTGCGGGAGACAGGAGTTTCACCCCACGGCAGAGCGGAGCGGGGTGCGGACACCTGGCTCGTCATTGTCCCCCCGACCCCGGCGCGGGGGACACGGGGGGGGGGGTGTCCCCGTCACCTCTGGGCCGTGGTGGCGATGGCGTCCACGATCTCCATGATGCGGTGCAGCGCCGAGTCGGTGCCGATGGTCATGTCGGTGCCGCAGAAGTCGTTGTCGATGGAGCCCACCATGCCCACGATGTTCAGGTGACTCGAACTCTTCGCCTCCTCTGCCGTGATTCCCCCTGCCGCAGGGTGCGACACCCCCTTGTCCCTCTGACCCCCACCCCAAAAACACCCCCACGGAGCCAAACACCGTCACAAACCTCCGGCATGGGGGAGAAAACCCCACTTTTTTTGTGTACAACCCTCCTGATTTCGGTGCAGACCCCCTGATTTTGGTGCAGACCCCTTGATTTTGGTACAAACCCCTTGATTTTGGTGCAAACCCCCCCTTTCTCATCCCGTAGATGAAATCTGGGGGGGTCCTGGTGAGGTGGGGGGGGGACACACACACAAACGTACCCACTTTGACCAGTTCGGCCAAGAGGCTGCTCCACTCGGCCCGGAAGGTGTCGGCGCCGGTGAGGCTGCCGTCGCCCCCGATGACGCAGAGGTTGGTGATGCCGCGTTTCACCAGATTCCGGGCGGCTTTGAGGCGTCCCTCCCGCGTCCGAAAATCCTGGCACCGGGCGCTGCCGATGACGGTGCCCCCCTGCGGGACCCCCCCCATCATGGGTGCTGGGTCCCCCCCAGCACCCCCATGTCCATCTGTCCATCCCTTCCCCTCCACCCCCATCCCAGCTCCGATTTCGGGTTATTTTCAGGCTTGACCCCGGCGCTGCGGCGTAGGGTTACACCGTATTCTGCCCCCCCGCCCCCCCCCCCCGGCCATCGGTGCACCGAGTTGGCCGGGCTCAGCCACCAGCTCACCAGCTGCAGCATCATGGAGACGCTCTCCCACGTGGCCTCCTTGATGTTGTCCCCACCGTCCACCAGCCCCTGGTAGCCCTGGGAAGGGGGGGGACACACACACACACAATGTTGAAATGACCCCCCCACCCCAAGGTTTTTTGGGGTTTGGGGCGGGGGGGGGGACACACAAGGGGACAGCACCGACCTCATGCACGAAGTAGACCTTGGCGCCGGTGTAGATGCCCACCCGCACCACGGCGCGGACGGCTGCGTTCATGCCTGGGGGGGGGGGGGGGGGCAGGAGATTGTCACCTGGGGACCCCCCCCCCATGGGGACACCCCCTCCCTAAAGCCATCGTCACAGCGCCGGGCTCGGTGTCCCCCCCAGGCCCCCCTTTGGATCCGGCCCCGCAGCTGCCCGGGTTATTTTTGCCCCGTTGACATTTAGCGGTGGTGCCGCATGACACCGGGTGACAAGCGCCGTGGCAGCGGGGGGGGGGGGGGGTGGTGAGCGGAGATCCCCCCCCCAGGCTGGATGAACCCCCCCCCCCGCCATGCGGTATCCCCCATCCCTGGGACCACCCGGGTGCAGGACAAGCTTTGGGCTGAATCCTTGCATTTTTGGGCAACCCCACCGCTTTGTGCCAGCCCTTTAACCCCCCTCAAATTTTGGCATGGGGCACCCAGACGCCCCCCCCCCCCCGCCCCCGCACCCCAAACCCCCCCCTTAACCCTGCCCCATGGCTTTGTCACCCCACCGTCCCCCCAAGGTCACCCCCAAACCGCAGCATGGAGAAAACTCGAGCAACTCAACCGGCCGCAGGATCTGACCCCCCAAAGTGCCATTTTCACCCGATTTCTCCCCAAAACGGGGCTCGACCCTCGTGCAGCCGCCGGCTTGGGGGAGTCCCGGGGGTGTCCCTTACCCTGGGCGTCCCCCCCGGAGGTAAGGACGGCGATGGCTTTGCCGATGCCCAGGGTCTCGGCGTGGCCATGTCCCCGCGGCAGCTGCGCCATCTTCTTGGCTGCAAAAAGAGGAGAATTGGGCAAAAGCCGGGGTGGGGAGGGCGCGAGGTGTCCCCGGTGCCACCGTCACCCGCCGACTGGCACCCGCCGCCCGCCCGCCCCTAAATGGGGCCCGGGGAGGGGGGGGGAGGGACCCGCCGGGGGGGGCACGGTCCTACTGGTGCCAGTCTGGGTTCCCTGCTGGTGCCAGTCTGTATCCCTTACTGGTTCCAGTCTGCCCTCCTTACTGGTGCCAGTCTGTTCTCCTTACTGGTTCCAGTCTGTATTCCCTGCTGGTGCCAGTCTGTATCCCTCACTGGTTCCAGTCTGCCCTCCTTACTGGTGCCAGTCTGTTCTCCTTACTGGTTCCAGTCTGTATTCCCTGCTGGTTCCAGTCTGCCCTCCTTACTGGTTCCAGTCTGTTCTCCTTACTGGTTCCAGTCTGTATTCCCTGCTGGTTCCAGTCTGCCCTCCTTACTGGTTCCAGTCTGCCCTCCTTACTGCTGCCAGTCTGTTCTCCTTACTGGTTCTGGTCTGTATTCCTCACTGGTTCCAGTCTGTATTCCCTGCTGGTTCCAGTCTGTTCTCCTTACTGGTTCCAGTCTGTATTCCTCACTGGTTCCAGTCTGTATTCCCTGCTGGTTCCAGTGTGTCTACTTTACTGGTCCCAGTCTGTCCTTCTTACTGGTTCCAGTCTGTATGCCCTGCAGGTACCAGCCCGCCCTCCTCACTGATCCCAGTCTGTGTCCCTTACTGGTCCCAGTCTGCCCCTCTCGCCGGTCCCAGTCCCCCCCCCCGCGGGGCTGACCTGGCCGGTGCCCCCCCCCGGGGGCGGTGGGGAGGAAGGTGAGGAAGAGGAGGAGGGCGGCGAGGGAGAGCGCGGCCGAGACCAGCAGCCGGGAGGCCTCGGGGGAGAGCTCGGGGACGGCCACCATCCCCGCCGGCGCCCGAGCCGCCGGAATGGGACCGGCTGGAACGGGACCAGCTGGATCAGGACCAGCTGGATCGGGATCAGCTGGAACGGGATGGGCTGTAATGGGATCACTGTAATGGGATCAGCTGGAATGGAATCACTGGAATGGGATCAGCTCTAATGGGATGGGCTGTAATGGGATCAGCTGGAATGGGATCACTGGAATGGGATCAGCTCTAATGGGATGGGCTGTAATGGGATCAGCTGGAATGGGATCACTGGAATGGGATCAGCTTTAATGGGACGGGCTGCAATGGGATCAGCTGTAACAGAATCAGCTATGACGGGATCGCTGGAATGGGATCGGCTGGAATGGGATCGGCTGGGCAGGAATGCCCAGAGGCACAAGCTGTGCTGGGATCACCAGTAACAGGATCAGCTGGAATGGGATCAGCTGTAGCGGGATCGGCTGGAATGGGATCGCTGGAACGGGATCAGCTGGAACAGGATCGACTGTAATGGGATCAGCTGTGCGGGAATGCCCAGAGGCACAAGCTGTGCTGGGATCACCTGGAACGGGATCAGCTGTAGCGGGATTGGCTGGAATGGGATCAGCTGTAGCGGGATCAGCTGCAGTGGGATCGGCTGTGCCGGCACCGGCTGGGACGGGATCAGGGCTCCAGGGAGCAGCAGCACCGGGATCAGCTGTAGGGATCAGCTGTGATGGGATCAACCAGAACGGGATGGGCTGTGGGGATCGGCCAGAACGGGATGGGCTGTAGGGACCGGCTGTGATGGGATCGACCGGAACGGGATGGGCTGTAGGGACCGGCTGCCCCATGGGGTGACACTCCCCTATCAGGGAACACCTCGTGGAGCGACGCGGCCCCACAGCGTGAGCCCCTGTGGGGTGACACCCCTCCCCACAGGGGGTCACACTATGGGGTGACGGTGCCCCACAGCGTCCCCCGCCGTAGGGGGACACCCGCTACAGGGTGACAGCCCTCCATAGGGTACCCCCCTGCCCATCAGGGGACACACTATGGGCCCCACCCAGGGGCCGTCCCCCACCCAGGGTGACACCCCGCAGGGGGACCCCCCTCACAGGGTGATCCCCTCTCTATAGGGTGACATCCCATGGGGTAACACCCCCCATAGGGCGGTCCCCGCCTATAGGAGGACACCCGATAGGGTGTCAGCCCCCCATGGCGGTCGTCCCCCACCCAGGGTGACACCCCGCAGGGTGACACCCCCCAATAGGGTGATTTCCCCCCACACAGGAGGACACCCTATAGGGTGACAGCCCCCCCTAGGGTGATCCCCACACCATAAGGGGACACCCCACAGGGTGACACCCCCCCATAGGGTGGTTCCTCCCCCGCACAGGGTGACACCGCTCAACCGGGACCGCCGCGCCGCCAGGGGGCGCCCTCCTCCGGCCTCCCCCCGCACACGGCGCATGCGCCTCGCCCCGCCCCCGCCCCGCCGCTTCTATCAGCGTCACTTCCGGCGCCACCGCGTTTCGCTTCCGGCCGCCTCGTTGCCGGCAGCCCCCACCGAGCCCGGGAAAGGCGCGCGCGCTCCGCCGGACGCTTCCGCTTCCGGTAGGACGGGCCGGGCCGGGCCGGGCCGGGCCGGGCCGGTGGCGGCGGGAACGGCGGGGCTGGGCCTGGGCTGGACCTGTCCCCACCGGGGCGGCGGTGCCGCCTCAGGGAGCTTCGGCCGGTACCGGCACCCCCCTCCCCGCCCCGGGGCCGCCGCTGACCGGCGGGGCCGAGCCTTCCCCTCACCGTTTTTTTTCCTTGTTACTTTCATTTTTAGAGGGAAAACCGGCGCCACTCGCCGCTCTCCGGCCCGGCCCGACCCCGCCGCTTCTCCTCCGTCGCCGCCGGGGGGGGCTGGCGGCGGCTCCGCTCCCTCTGATGCGGCCGCGGAGCCCATGAGGATGGAGGCCCGGGACGCGGCGCGGCCCAACCACGGCTCCGCCTTCAAGGCCTTTCCCGGCCCGCGGGACCCGCTCTGCCAGCCCGACAGCAAGGTGCGGTGCGAGCCCCGGGGGGAGCGAGCTGGGGTCTGAGCGGGGAGACGGGGGTTTGGGGCTTCTCCCGGTCCCGTCGGTGGGGAGCGGGTGCCCCTGGGCAGGGTCTGTCTGCGCGGCGTCCCCAGCCTGGAGCGCGAAACGGCCGGGTGGTTTCATAGAGTCACAGAACGGTTTGGGTGGGAAGGGACCTTAAACACCCCCCCAGTCCCACCCCCTGCCCTGGGCAGGGACACCTCCCCCAGCCCAGGGTGCTCCAAGCCCCGTCCAACCTGGCCTTGAACCCCTCCAGGGATGGGGCAGCCACAGCTTCTCTGGGCAACCTGGGCCAGGGGCTCACCCCCCTCACAGCCAAGAATTCCTTCCTCACATCCCATCTAAATCTCCCCCTCGCAGTGTAAAACCCTTCCCCCTCGTCCCATGGCTCCCCTCCCTGATCCAGAGTCCCTCCCCAGCTTTCCTGGAGCCCCTTTAGGGACTGGCAGGGGCTGGAAGGTCTCCCCGGCGCCTTCTCTTCTCTAGGCTGAACCCCCCCAGCTCTCTCAGCCTGTCCCCACAGCAGAGGGGCTCCAGCCCTCCCAGCATCTCCAGGGCCTCCTCCGGCCCCGCTCCAACAGCTCCGTGTCCTCCTGATGTCCCCAACGCTGGAGGCAGCACTGCAGGGGGGTCTCCCATAGCGGAGCAGAGGGGCCGAATCCCCCCCCTCGCCCTGCTGCCCACGCTGCTGGGGATGCAGCCCAGGCTGCGGGGAGGGGGTTCTGGGGTTTGACAGCCCCGTCTCATTAACGCCCAACGCTTCTGCGCTGCCAGAGCCCTGCTCACGCCGTCAGTTACCGATGGGTGTGTAAAACCAAAATCGCGCATGGAATCTGCCTGTGGACGGTGAACCCACGCATGGGTGTGCTCCGCTCACGGCCTCGGCAAGCGCGTGCGCGTATCTTGTCGCTGCCGTTCTGTCTCGAGGAGTCAGCAGCGTCGCTGTGAAGCTGATAATTTTTTTGCCCTGTAACCAAATGAAAACAGTGTTTGGGTTTTCTCTCCTCATGAAAACTGCCATCGCGCTGGCAGAGCGGATTTTAGGAGGGGGCAGACGAGCGAGTGAGACTTTGGCTGCATTGTCAGACCAGCGCCAGTGTGTTATTACACCGGTCTGCTCCAGTAATCTCTAATTGATAACGAGTCAACCTGGGAGGAGCTGTAATGTGTTGCGTCCTCCCCCTCTTAGTTTTATTGTGCCTGGAGTTTAAGATTGAGCTCTGTTTTCTTCTAATAAATGCTGCTATCTTTTCACACAGTTTTTGCCCAACAAGATCGGCACTTTCGCTTGTCCCGCTGGAAATGCATCCTGCGCTCTCAATTACAGCCCGGGTAAGACATCGTTTTCTGCCCTGGAGTGTCAGGTTTTTTGGCTGTTCCCTCCCCCCCCCAGCAGCTTGAGGAGGAAGATGTGGCTCTTGACTGACCGCTGCCGTGTTTTTTCCCTGCAGAAATCCCCTGCCCCGAGAGCTACCGGGCGGTGGGGGAGCCTCGAGCCTTTGGCTCCAGTGCCAACGGGCAGTGGAGGGGTTTGGTTCCCTCTCTGGGCTCCGTCCCGCAGAAGCCGAGGGTGAGCCGAGGCTCTTACCTTGACGCCCGCAAAAACCCCAGGTGCGTACAGCTTCCCTCTGCGTTCAACCCTCCCTGCGGAGCCCCGGGGGGGGGGTTCAGGTGGGGATTTTACCCGCACAAGCCACTGGTATCGATACAGAGTGAATTCAGGGTGGAAATAGTTGAGTGGGGTGAGGTTGGCCGGGCCTGTAGGTGCCTTTCGCTGTTTATAAACCTCCCGGTGGCAAAGGTGCTTTGTGAAGGGCGTGCGTGCTGGTTTTTAGAGGGCAGAGCGTGGCGTAACCTGCTTCTCGCGGAAGCTGGTGGCGTAACAGGTCGGTTTTGAGTGTATCAGCGGTGGTGCGATGAGAACGGGAACATCGTTACACCGCTGGGAAACTGCGGGAGAAATAACACCACGTCACTTTGTCATGAAAACGTGCTGGTTCGTGCAGGGGGTGCTGGGTGCAGGAGCTGTTTTTGCAGCTGGTATAAACTCGTGTTGCTTCAGACCTTTCCAAACCGGATCAAGTCTTTGTTTCTCCTGAAAATCCCCGCAGCGGCCAGCGCTCCTTTGCAAAGAGGGAAAATTAATTTCAAAAGGAGAAACGCCAAATCGCCCCGTGTGTGTGTGTTGTTTTTTTTTTTTTTTATGGGCTGTTGGGTGAGCCCGAGCATGGGAATGAGGAGAAGGAAGGCGAGGGAGGGCACCGGCTGGTGGCGGTAAATAAAGATGCGGAGAGCGGTGTCTCGGGGCCAGGTTCAGCCATTTTGTGGTGCGGGGATGGAAGCGGGAGCTGGTGGAGCTGGCGGGAAGGTCTCTCTGGCTGGGGGTTTCCAGGCGGTGGCTCCTCGGCCTCGCAGTGCCACCTGGTGGCATCGGTTTGGCCGCACGGGCCTCGGGAACGGTTTCGGATCAAGCTGATGGAGAGCCAAACTTCAGCTTTGAGACCGTCCTAAAAACGGAAGTAAAATACTAATTTTTGATCACATTTGGACAACCTGGTTCTTGGCAGGGTGTGGGGATGGGAGAGAATGAGGTTACGGACGAAAACAAGCATGGAATCAAATAAAAGTGATTCTTTCTTTCCTCGCAGTGGGACGTCCAACAGTTTTGTAGGAAAATCAAACCACCATTGCCATGCGTCAGCTTTTCCCATCAAACCGGTTCAGAGTCCTTCCTGGAGCGGGCCGTGTCGCCGCAGCCTGCTTAGCCCCAAGAAAACTCCCCGGCGGTTCATCAGCACAGCTGAAGAGGTAAAGTAAAGGCCGGGAGACCGTTTGGGGGTGGTTATTTCTGAGGAGATCCCTTTGGAGCATCGCAAAACGCTTGAGGCAGCTCTATCCGACTTGTCTCGCTCTGGATTCGCTCCTTCTCCCAGGCAGAAGCTGGTTTCAGCTCTGCTCACGTCCAGAATTCAACTGCGGTTGGTCTGGTCGAGTCTGATGGTTGAACTCTTCAAGGCTCCTGGATGTTTTTTTACCCTTAAAATCTCCACTTCCATGTTTGTTTGCTCACTCTTCACGGTGTCT